>PVIH01005334.1:0-125715 GCA_004025045.1 Sigmodon hispidus
AGATATTATGTTTATATAATTCCTTTAGCATTATAATATATAATTTGAAAATAAAGATTAATAGTCATCTATGATAACCAAACTTATAGTCGTATTAGTTAAGTTTTTATAAATATATAAAAATATATTTCAATTAAATAAATAATTTTTAAACACTTCAAAGACTTACAAAATATAACATTTAAAATATTTTAAAAACTGAAACTTTTCTAGACAATGAGACAAATCTATTCTTGACAACACAAATTTACTTCAAAAAGAAAATAGAAATAAAAAAAACTCCGTGTAAAATTTACTTTCTTTGGTACAAAAGTGAGCCACTAGACAACAAACTTCTTGCAGCAATTGCCTGACAATATGCTATATAAACTAGACACACAAGATCCATAAAGAGATGACCTTTAAACATTGACAAAACAAGTTAAGATGGTCCCTTAAGTTCCTGCTTCACAAAGACTGCCAGACATTCAAGACACACATACACAAATAAACTCCAATAAACTATGCCAAAATAGACAAAACAGTCCTTTAAATTTCCTACTTCTCTAAAAAATATGACAAAAACTTTAGGCCTATAGGCTAAAGATAAATGTCCCAACGTCACAAAAAAACTTTAAGTAACTGTCCAGACAGCCAGATGTCATCTCTGTCATTTTTAGATTTTAAAAGTTGTTTATACTTCTGTTTATTCAGATAATATTCTATCCTTCTGTAGTCTTTGATATAAAGATTAGATAATTATATAGTTTTTCTTAGTTATTATAAAAATATACTAAATATGAAACTTTAAGCTCACAAAGATAAAATAAATAATAAAATATTTTCTTTACTTTTACTAAATACAAATACACTAAATATTATAACTATAATTTTGCTTTAATAACTGTTTTATTATATATAATTTTACCATATTAAAATTAAAACCTTCATTTTTGATTAGACAGAAAAGGGGAAATGATGTGGAATGTCTTTTTATATGCTGTGAATATCATTCATTAATAAAAGGACTGTTTAGGTCTATGGCATGACATCATAGAAGGAGGTGGGAAATTTGAGCATAGATAATGGGAAAGGAGGACAGAGTTAAGAGAGATGCAATCCAGCTGCCCAAGAAGCAAACACAAAGAAATACATAATCTATGGGCCATGTGGCAAGACAGGTTAATAGAAATGGGTTAAATTAAGATGCAAGAGCTAGCTAGCAATATGCCTGAGCCATAGGCCAAACAGCATGTAATCAGTATAAACATCTAAGTCATTTCTTAAAGGCTAAGCAATAAAAAACAATTTCAGACCTCGAGACTAGGCCAGGCCTAAAACTTCTACCACAGCATACACCATCACCAGCTCTGCCATTTTTTTAAAAATGACATCATGAAATTTGCAGGTAAATGGACAGAACTAAAAAAAAAAAAAATCATGAATGAGATAACCCAGACCTAGAAAGACTAATATGGTATGCATTTGCTTATATGTGAATATGAATTGTTACGTCAATGACAAGTAAATCACAGAGGTTAGATACAGAGTAAGGAACCAGGTAGGATACATACATCTCCCTAGAAAAGGGACATAGAAGAGTAAGGGATGGTTGGAGGGTCTGGAATGGGATGATTAAGTGGGGAGGAGCAAGGAGGAGGGAGATGAGGGGGAATATAGAAAGAGAAGCATAAATTTACGGATCATTTGAGGGCTAAGTTGAAAACCTAATACAATAAAACCTCCCTAAAATATTACATATGTGAAAGCAATCTAAATGAAATGGTCAAATAATGGGGGAGATGGAGCCCCAAGTGGCCATCTCTTGTCATCAAATAGAAGATCCCAGTAGCAGGACTGGGTTACATATAGTGGAGTTGTTGGTCAAAGGGATTCCATTGCAATTCTTAAACCATCCAGGCTATTGACAATTTCTCTCCACAAACTAACAGCAAGGCCCCATTTTTGAAAACAACACTTTCACAACTCATAGAACATGGAGATGCTAAACTGGTGCTTACATAGAACTTCACCCCCATGTTGTAGCATCTTAGTTACAGGAGGGTACTCCTCTGCACGTTACCCAAAGACACACACAAACACCAAGCCAGCCATACTCCTTCTGATCTCCAGTGCTGCCCTGCCTGAATGATAGTGCAAAGGTGGCCCATAGCATGTGGGAGTGACCAATATCTAATTTGACTTAATGCCCACTTCAGGAGATGAAACCCATACCTAACAATGTTTGGGTGACCAAGAACCTAAGACTAGGCAGCCCAAGGACCTAGAGTAAAACCAAATACTATTGTTAAAAAAAGAATAAACAAACAAACAGACAAATAAATGTGGCAATGAAATGATTCCTAATGACATTCTGCTATACTTACAGATCAGTGCCTTGCACAGATCGGAGGAGCTTCCTTCTGCAGCAGATGGGAACCATTACAGAGACCCACAGCCATACTGTAGAGAATGAAATACCTTGGAACACTCAGCCCTAAATGAAGTCTCTATCAAATCTCTTTTATCATATATGTGTGTGTGTTCAAATATATGTAAAATAAGGTGTTTATCACATTTATATATAATATATGTTCTCTCTTTTTCTCCTACAGGTCCTTAGTGTATTTATTATGGCTTCCAGTTTTGTGTTTTTATGGGATTCCTTAGTTTGTGAAGGAGTGGGCTTTTCTTGTATCTTCTTTTGGAGTTTTTTATTTTTGTTTATTTTATCTAATTCTGCTATGTTAGTTTTTGTTTTATCATATTTTATTATGTTGTATTTTATTACTATCCCTTAGAAAGCTGTGTTTTCTAATGGGATACAGAAAATGTATCTGGATGGGAGGGAAGGAACTGGGAGAGGGAGAGGGATATATTACATAAGAAAAATACATTCTCAATAAAAAGAGAAAAAGCCTATATGCAAAAAAAGTAAATAATACAAATAAATCAGCAAATAAATAAAAACTTACAGCTGGGTAACTACTATTCCAAGCCAGAGTGATAAGTTGCTAGTTAATCTCAAAATAGTTATCATATATAATCTTGTTTAAAATTTGGGTTCTTTTTGGTAGTGAGCTCTAGTTTTTTGGTTGGTCAATGTAAAGAAACTTCTTACTAAGGACAATGGAATTAGGTGTTCATGCACACACACACAGCACATGGGCAATAATGCAGACAGGCCTGTTTTCAGCCTTCCTTTACTTCTAAATGTGATTCAAATGGATTTGACCACATTAACAACTGTGGCAAACAATTTCTGAACCTCCTGCTTGGTGATGGCTTGGTGATAATTGGTCTGGGATTGCAAAACGACTCACTCTGTGGCACCTGAGTCCTTTGTCTCCTCAATTTCTGCCAGAGGCAAGTTCAATGTCCTTCATCACTGAGCATCCCAGGGTTTGTGCATGGCTATCTCAGCTCAGGAGTTGGTAGATTTTTATTCTGAGCCCATGTATAAGTGAGTGGTCCCTAAAGGAAATCATTCTCATATTGCCTCCTGAGAGACACACAGCCTCACCTTTGACCTCAGACATGAGGCTACCTCTAGCATATACATAATTTCATGGCTCCACTGTAAGATTTCATCTTGTTTTTTAACCTGTACGTATCAAGTGTCTGTGTCTGCAGCAGACATGAGGATTCAAGAATGAAAGAGTATGAGAATGAGCAACACATGGGTGTGTCTTTAGCCTAATTAAACTATTTAATGCAAATACACATTTTTTTTTCCAGCTAAGAATGAGCTATTTCCCCAAGCATTCTTGTTTTATAAGACCCTCTTCTCTTCTGCTTCATGAGGAAGAGGGGGCAGGTTTTTCCTCAGCAACCAAAACAGATGGTCCCATAATAAAGAATACCATGGATTCCAGTGCCCATGCTGATGAGCAAAGCAGTCCCTGCATAAGGAGCCAAGCTTACCGAACAGCTCATTTCACGTGCTCCAGAGTGTTACTGGCTCCTTGTTTAGACCTAACCCTAACTCTCATTTACCTATTCCCTATTTTCCATTTTTCTTTGAGGAAAGATTCATGGGAAAGAAAGGTAACTTAAGGACTGTTTGCTGTCTGAACACAGTCAACAATTGTTTATAACTTCTGTCCCATGGTTGCGACAACATACTTGAAAGTTGTTTTGGCTCACAGTTTGAAGGTATGCTCTGTTAGGAACAGTCAAGGCTGCAGGCACTTGAGACAGCTGGTCACATTGTGTCTGCAGTGAAGAAGCAGAGAGAGATGAACACCAATGCCCAAATGTCACTCTCTTTTTTATTTGGCTCAGGGCTCCAGCTTGTGGAATGACAAAGTCTACATTCAGGATGGGTCCTCTCACCTCCACTCATGCACATGCCCAATGATTTCTTTCTTAGGTGATTCTAGACCCTATTAGATTGATAATTAGTGGTAACTATCAAACACCTAGTAGCATGCTTGACATTGCTTTAGATCAGAGATCTGAGTGTCCCTGAGAAGCACAGTGCAACTCAGACTCCACAGATCTCTTCAGTGACATGCACCTGGGTATGTTCTGGTCCTGAGCACCTGTGGTTCTTTGGGTTTGGCTGTGTTGACTCATGCCTGTGGTTAGTACCTTCCTTCTTTTAGGAGTAACTGAGGCCACGAGATGTTTGCTTGTCCCTGAGTCTGAAGCAAAGCTGTTGCTGACACCAGGGCATCAGCCCCTGTGTTGACCATTTTTGCAGAGGCCTCATTCACTCTCTTGGGTTTTCCACTGTATCCTATCATCTCTGCAAGAAATGGAAAGGATGACTTTTTAAAAAAGAGATGTTCTGCTTTGGGGTTTGAAAGGACTGATGGATTTCTAGAAATTACACAGAAAATTAAATCATCTGAACTCTCCTCTGGCCCCAAATGTTCCAGTTGATTAAGGTTCCATTGTGTTTGTTTCTGCAAAAATAAAAGTTCTCTGAAGACATTTAGACTTAAGGAGATGCGCACAGTTCCTATGCAGTTTCATAATTTGTGTACTTCATTTCTCGGGCTCTTTGGTGAAGATCATAAGAGCACACAAAGGGAGAAGATGGGAACAGTAGACATCAGCAGAAAGCCTTTGGAAGACTGACATTTCACATCCTCAACTATGAGCAACCCAATGCTGAAAAGAGCATCAATTAATTAAAAACCTCCCGCACAAAGAAAATAATGGAAAATTGCATCTCAGGTACTTATCCCTTTTATACTCAAAACAAGTGATTTGGAAAAAATAACCACATGGGGCTGAATAGGTTCATCTTATTATGTTTTTCTGGTTTTAAATGTTTAAGGGAGGAAAGTGAGCAAGAAAAGAAGCCTTCATTGTTTCAACAAACATTGATTGGCTATTTAGTATGTTGCCAGGCACCAGGCTATACTTTCTGTACCTTTTTCTACTCTTAAAATTACTTTAAACCATGAGAAAGAAACTTTTAGATATCTCATTACTGATTCCAAAAGCAGTCCCAGAAATGCCATTTCTTCTCAGTTTTTTTTTTCTTTCAAAATCATCATGATTCTACCTAGGGGTGCAGCTGGTAAGGGGCCAGTTTTTTATAGGCCTTGGGGAGCATTATCCATTTGCAAAAAAAGGGCCCTGGATTACTTGCTAGAACTAACAAGGATTTCTGGTCAAGTTCTCAAGGAATCAGAGTAAAGGGGAAGTTGGTATATATGTGAGTTTTATTGGGGAGCTTATTGATACCTGAATCTTAGCAAAGGAGATTGGGAAAGCAGGATGGATGGAAAGAGATGCTGATGTAGATAACCATAGCTTTGATCAACCAAGGATGCCCCAGAGCTAAATGGCTCTTCAAGCTGGATAAGCATGGTCTCTAGACATTTGCATCTGTCACTCACAAGATATGGGTTTCTGGAACCACTTAGTAAGATCTATAATCCTAGGGAGGCAATCTTCTGTATTTGAAAAAGCCAATGGCTGAAGACAGGCTGCAGACATCCCTCCAAGCAGCTGGGGCTGTAGTCTGATGCCAAGAGGGACCTAGGTGGCATCTCACAGTATGTGTTTCCTGTTGTAATGAGCTTCCGTTGAGAATCACCCCCAGAACTCTTTCCTTTCTCCCACTCTCCCTCCCTCCTTCCTCCCTTCTTTCTTTTCTTATGTTCTTCCCCCATTTCCTAGGTGTTTCTAGATATCCAGCCAATACCCAGCAAGGGTCTGCCATTTATCACCCATGCAGAGTCTCATGAAGACATCATTAAGCACAATGTTACATTTGACTTATTTCCAGCATATGGTAAATTCTAGAAAGAAACCGTGCCATATGGAGAGCAGAGGAGACTGCAGGAGTCACCGCAGAATAAGGAACCCTTCAGGCCTGACTCTGAAAAAGGAGTTAGGATGAAGGGAGTGTTTTTTTTCTGGTGGAGAGAGCTCAGAGTTGGAGGAACTAGAGCAACATGGCCTGGGTGTAGCAGAGGGTGGGGAAGCTGAAGGTGGCTCTGCAGGGTCAGTTCTGGAGGACACTGAGCACAGAGCTGAGACAGCTTTAACCTAAACATTGTGACCAAGACTTTAAACCATGTTTCGGGAGCCTGTGACAAAAGTTTTCATGACATTGGAAACCTGGATGTCGGCTTCAAAGGCATTGTTGTTGTTAGCCCTGTGGGTGTTCAGTAGTGACTCTGTTCAAGTCACTTCCTTGGATGTAAAAGGACATTAACCTAGAAGGCTCCTGGGAATGAATGTAGCCAAGCTGAAACTGCCTTCCTTCAATGTCACAGGAGGAGCTGAGCAAGTTTCCCTGCAGACCTCTTTGAGGTTTTGTCTTTCTATCTCACTTATGCTGATCTTTGTAATTCTCACAAGAGGGCATCTAAATGGGACAATCTAGATGGTGAGAAATGAAACTCAGAAAGGGTCAGGCAACTACAAGATTTGAAAACCCCACTTCATAAACTATCTTATAAGCGTGTAGGTGGCCTGTGTGGCCTTGAAGTTTTTGCCTTCATCTGTATGAACAAACGAAAGGCTCCTCTGACATCTAGAAGATTCTAAATGTTTGTTCAATGGTTATATCTTACAGGTCTCATAATGTAAGCAATCTCTCTGGGGACTTAGGAACAGAACTTAAGTGAACTGAGGTCTGAGGACAATCTAGAAGTCTAGGCTCGTGTCTGAATATACGCCCTCTGTTTCTCTCACAATCTCCAGAAAATGACAGAAGAGAATTTGGAAATACCTGTTTGTGATGGAAGAAGCAGACCTGGGTTGGTGGTCCTGCCAGGGATTTGTTCAGCGCTCTTGCTGGCCTGGTCCACTTTGCTCAGCTTGCACATTGTTTAACATAGATTTAGGCTTTGAAAGGCTTAATCTTTTCAATTAGTACTGAGCTCTTCCCTGTGGAGATCATCCAATTAAAAATCCAATTCATAGGTCAGTGTCTCTGGCTCATCTTTTATTTGGTGCTTATCAAAAAATGATCCACAGCTACTAAAGGGCTCACGGGGGAAAGCACTTCAAAATGTGCTAGCTTTGGGCAGGTGAGACTGAGCAGGTAAAGAGAAAGGCCCTTTGCTAAGACTCACAATCTGAGTTTGATCCCTGAGATCCACATGGTGAGAGAAGAGAATGGATGCTCACAAGTTGTCCTATCACACACTCACACACACATATACATACACTCACACACATACACATGCAGACACACTTGCACATAACACACTCCCACATACAGGAATGCACATACAAATACAGGTACACACACAGACACATTCACACATACACAGATACATTCACATACATACACATTCATACTCACACACACAGAAATGCACGTATAGATACAGGTACACACACTGACATTCTCTCTCTCTCTTTCTCTCTCTCTCTCTCTCACATATAATTTTTTAAGAAGTGCTCTGTCTTCAATGTGTATGGAGTAGGAGCCTGAGAGCAGAAGGTAAAGACTGGTGTCCAACTAAGGAAACTGCTGAGAATCCAGATTGTTCAGTATCTTAAACTATCATGGGCTCAGAGGCAGCCAGGAGCCTGTGTAACAGAGATGGGCTGGGTTCACTGTCCCAGCCTCTAGGTCCCTGCCTGGGTTACAGCAACTAACCCAAAGCTTGATGCTCCTACATGAGACCTTATAAATAACAAGCTAGCTCTTGCTGAGGTAACTCAGTTCTCTCCAGTGGGAAGGGAAGTAAAGCTGAAGCCCATCCCTGCAACCTATCTGCCACAGTGCATCATCAGAGCCAACGACTGTTGTAGCCCTTGGCCAGGACAGGCCTGTAGACAGGGGCACAGTTGAGAACCCTGAACCATCAGAACCTTACTGTGTGGAGATCTTCATCTTTAGAGAGCTAACTGAAAGAGAGAGTGTGCTGGAGGGGCAGGGTACACTATAGATTATGGTCTGGCTTGATAATCAATTCTTTGGAAATTACAGACAGATTGAATAAAATAATATGCTTTACAGCAACAGGGAGCCTGAAGGTGGAAATTGAATTGACTGCTACCCCCAAACCACGGAGATGGGGTGGAGTGGGGCTACATTATTAACCACCATAGTGGCTTTTCCTTACTCGTTTCCTACACAGCAAGAGGAAACATAGCCTTCAATTACAGACAATGAATTTCAAATGACTACCTGAGAGGGAGCACTACAACCCTGAGCCTCGGCCTCATGCAGATGGTGTGAGCAGAGCCATTGGGCTTGTAAAAGGTGCAATTAGAGGACAATGGTTGGGTGCCAGGGGGCATGTGCAGCTCCCCATCGTGAGGTCCCGCCTTGCTGGTGCTCTGTGGAAGCGTGCAGAGCTTCTGTTCCTCCCTGCACACCCCTGCAGTAGCTCTGGTCTGAATAGATCTCACATCTGCCTCATACACAGGCGCCTTAGGTGTTTGCTCTCAGCCATTTTCTTCCCTGGTAGTCACAAGGACAAAAGGTAGATCGTGTCTGGCTTTGAATGACATTCAGAAATTCTCTAAATGTCAAGAGAAGTGTATCATGGAAGAGCTTTTTCTCATTATGGTTTCTTCAACATCAAATGTCAGTAGAACCTTCTCTGTTAAGCTTCCTGAAATGTGCTCGTGCGCATACAGATTTCTGTGATGGAGTTAATTCTAGAAATAGATGCTGGTTTCCTTCACCAAGAAAGATTTTTGCTTTCAGGAAAAAGAGAACCTCCTTCTAAAATATAACCTGAATCTCATCACACCTCCGCTGGGTTTACTGTCCAGAACCATAGGCCCACCTGTGGCTTAGGCTAGTTCTGAGTCTCCTCTATGCCTCAGTTTCACCTATAATCAAAATTAACCATAAGAAACACCTTCCAGATTGAGGACATCCCTCTGGAAACAGTTGTGGTCCTTGACACCCTAAAACGCAGTCAAGAACCCCCAAAAGCATGAGCTAAAAATATTTTATTGTATTTTGTAGATCAACTAAAGATTATTAATGAAGAAAAAATAATTTCTGAGATCTTTATTATGGAATAGCCACCAGTGTTATTAGGTTATAAATTGACATAGTAATATATAAATTCATTTGTTAATTCATTTGGCGCTAACAATGCTAAATTCATTGCATATTTTAAAATGAAAAACAACACTTTTTAAAATAATCTCATGAAAAGGCAGGCACTGCCCACTGTGCTTTTTCTTATTTTAGATATATTAACTTTATTTTATTTTATGTGTGTGAGTGTTTCACATACATGCATGCATGCATGAATGTCTGTGCATCGTGTGTATGCAGTACCCTCAGAGATGAGGAAAGGGTGTTTAATTAAAAGGAATTCTAGTTACAGACTGTTGTGAATTACCATGTGGGGACTAAGAATTGAATCTGGGTCCTCTTGAAGAGCAGCCAGTGCTCTTAACCACTGAGCTATTTCTCTAGGTCTGTACTTCTGTTTAATGTCTATTGCAAGTCTTCATTCTGTGTTCTCTGGAAGACACCACTCTATGCATAGATTAAATACTGCTTACTTCTTACCATCTCTGGACAAGTGGTAAACCCACTTCTTAAAGAGCTGTGTGGTACGGAACACACACCACTCCTTTAAGAACCTCTGTGCTGTTATATGAGGAGAAAAAGCTAAGCTGGCCTCTGGACCATGCCTTTGACTTCTAGGATCTGTTTTTTTATCCCTGCTATTCATGCTTAATGCTGGAAGTGAAGATGCTGGGGCTGCGTTTCTGCAAATAGAGGGAACAGCTCTGAAGCATGTGGCTATGGTGATAGAGATATTTCCTGCCGGTCCTCCAAGATCCCCTTCATGGCCCACCAAAGTCACTGCTATAGCACTTTGGAATTGAGACTCATTAAGTGTCTGAGCATTTCCTGAATGACCTAAACCCCGACCTGAGAGTACTTCCAGGAACTAAAAGCTGCTCACAGTGGATAAGTATACCCATTTATCCATCCTGATAGCTTCAGAACCCCGTGGCCACTAGACCGCTTCTTCCTTGGTTTGTTTTGTGGAGGACTGAATCCAGATGTGCTCACAGAAAAAAAAAAAAAAAAAAAAAAAAGCAGGATCATCGAATCGAAGGCTGAATAAAATGATCATTCCAGCTGGGAGCATGGGTCTCTTGCTTTGCTTTATTTGATAAAAATGGTGGGTAGTTTATCAAAATGATTTGCAACTAGATGTACATTTGGAAGCCAAGCAAAATAGTCCCTCCCCTCCTCCCCTTTCTTCTTTCTCTCTTTTCCTTACCCCTCCCTCTTCCCTCAGACTCAGCCCCCTCCTCCCTTTCTCCTCCCTCTTTGCCCCTCTCTCACCCATCGACAATTTATTCTTCAGGCTCAAAGTACCTCACAGCCTCCGCACCTTACATGTTTGCATTTGCCAATCAAAAAGAAAAACAGGAGAGGGGGAAAAGTCACATTAGAATTCATAAAAGAAATGAGATTGTTTTTGAAACACTGGCAACTGCATTTCTTTGTTTTATTACCATAAGCAAATTATTAATTCATCCCAGAAAAAGCATAGATCTTTGTGGCATAAGACACTATCCATCCCACCAGAGACCTTCACACAGGGGGATGATGATAATATCTCTTTCCATTTGCATAATGCTTTGCAATTTATGAGTCCCTGTCATATACTCCATGAATTTAACTTTGGAAACTATGTGGAATAGAGTTTTTGCCCTCAGTAAAAGCCAGAAGAAAGCACAGGGGTTTTATCTCATTACCACCATGCCCCAAACAAGAGTAAACACTCCAGATTCAATCAGTAGCACCTGCAGGAAAAAACACCATTAATATTTAATATGTAACTTTATTATTGCATTCTTAAACTTGATCAAACTTTTATTCCTCATTTTTAATTTAGAATTGGTCTTGGAGAATACAGAGATTTGTGCCCAACTTGAGGGAGTGACCCTGTAATTTCTTTTGCTTGCTAATGGGACTGGTGTTGGCTAGGGTTCTGTCCACACAAGAACATGCACTGGTCCTTTCCTTTTGCTGTTGCTGTGTGTATGCAGACACACATGCAAGCAGATTCAAGTGTATCCTGTGCTGGACCTTACCTGCATACAGCATAGCCCTATTCAAGTCAAGATACAAAAGACCCTCCAGCTTCTAGATGATTCTCTCATGGCCATCTCAGTCTATTTCTCAGAAACAGGCTATGGTCATTGCCACCAATCCCCTTCATTTTCCCCCCATTTTTCATCTGTATGTGTGCTTGGTGTGCATGCATGTGGTTGCATATGTGTGGACCCATGTGTGAAGTGTGTGTTTGTGTCTTTGTTATGTACATGCCTGAGGTTGATGTTGGGACTCATCTT
Organism: Sigmodon hispidus; assembly: GCA_004025045.1. NCBI lineage: Eukaryota > Metazoa > Chordata > Mammalia > Rodentia > Cricetidae > Sigmodon > Sigmodon hispidus. The sequence goes on from PVIH01005334.1 coordinate 11,749, forward strand.
GTACTGGTTGGTGTGTATGTCAACATGACATAAGGTAGAGTCCTCAGAGGAAGGATTCTCAGTTGAGGAAAGGCCTCATGAGATCCAACTGTAAGGCTTTTTTTTTTTTTTTTTTTTTTTTAATTTAGTGATCAGTAGAGGGAGCACCCAGCCCATGGTGGGTGGTGCCATCCCTGGGCTACTGGTCCTGGGTTCTATAAGAAAGCAGGCTGAGCAAGCCATGAAGAGCAGCCCGGTAGGCAGTACCGCTCCATGGCCTCTGCATCGATTCCTGCCTCCAGGATCCTGCTCTGTTTGAGTTCCTGTCCTGACTTCCTTCAGTGATGAACAGAAATGTGGACATGGAAGCCAAATAAACCCTTTCCTTCCCAAATTGCTTTTGTCATAGTGTTTCATCACAGCTATAGAGACCCTAACTAAGATATATCTTGATGGCTCTTCTACCTTATTTATCAAGGCAAGGTCTCTCAATCAAAAACAGAAGTCATAGATATGGCTAGTCTTCCTCACCAGCTTACTCTGGGAAGTCCCATCTCTGCTGCCCTGGGCTGGAATTATAGGCATGTTGTCACACCAACCCTCTGTTTACACCAGTTTCTGGGAATCTGAACTTTGGTCCCCACATTTGTGTACCAAGTACTCCATGTGGTAGCATGAGGGTTGGTTTCCAGGCTAAGTGAAAAGAAGGAAGTAAGCTGAACTGAAGCCTCCATCCTCTCCTGCTTCCTGACTGTGGATACACTGTGTCCAGCTGCCCCACAGCCCTGCAATCATACCTTCCTCATCTCCATGGACTGCACCTTCCAACTGTGAGCCAAAGCAAAACCTTTCTGAAGTTGATTCTGTTAGATGTTTTTCACACCAATGAGAACAGTAGCTAATACAGGTGGATTCCAATGCATCCATTTTGGGAAACCGCTTACAGAAGTATGTGAACGTTCATGTTGAAGCCATGGGCAATCCTTGCCAAACCAGATGCCGTGGGAAAAGTAGAGTAAAGGTCAAGAAGGCCTCTGCCTCCACCCATCTGTCCTTAAGACCCTGGAACCCAGCCCTTCAGGGCAGACTCACTGAGGAAGCAGCAAATCCTCCTCATCCTGTGTAATTTTGGAAAGATCAGGAAGGTTCTACAAAAGAAGATTTGGTAGCTGGAGTTGATAGCAAAGGAAAATAAATGAATAAAAGAAAATAATCATCACTTCCCCAGTACAGCACAAACAATGTCTACACAGCTCAATCTCATAATTCAACCCAGATGAAGAAACCTTCAAGCCCAGCCCTGGAACATTCCATCTGGCTGCTGTGGTGGATCTCCTGAAGGTAGAGTGGGTCCTGACAAAGCACCCAGCTCTAAGCACACAGATACTGGTAGATAAGTTGGGAAGTGATAGACCTGGCCCCAGGAGTCTGACAAGACTCAGCCAAACATGCCTTTCCTCAACAGTGAGGTGACTTGGGGGTGGTGACTTCCACCTCCCAACCTTTAGTGTTCTTGTAAATGAGTGTGAATGTCCTTCCTTCCCAGAGCCAAAGACATTCTAATTCCTGACATCCATCAACATCCCTCAATACAGCACACCACATGTGAACTTTTATTCTGGTTGTAGAGGAACAGCTAGATGGTCCCATGGACTAGTAGGCACATGCTGGGTTGGGGGTAATGTTGGAGCTATTGAGTGTGATCCACAGTGTATGAGCGCACATTTCCTTTCCATGGGGTGTGTTTACTGATGGGTCTATACTTGAGATGTTTTTCTAAGACTGAGTCATAGGCAGTAAAAATGATGGAGTAGGAACAAGATAATGTTCCTCCAAAGGGCTGCGTTAGCCACACACAATGTAGTGGGAAATCCTGCAGCATCACAGAGAAGGAGTGGATGGGTGCATATCTTGAGTCCTTTTATATAGCCAGATCTTTGTAAAAATAATGAAGAAATAATAAGATGTTCCAGCTGCACACAGAAGGAGAGTGGAGTGCTCTGTGTCAACAGCTGGTGCAGATGTACTCAGATTTCACTATCACCTAGTTGGCCAACAAGGGCCAACTGAAAGCAGAAGAAGCAGGAGCTGTGTTCACCTACTGCAGTAGGCAGTGACCCGAAGCTACACAACAATCTGGGGCACCTTGGATATGTATGTCAGGGGATTTAGCCTTCTGTTGAAGAGCACTGGGACTTTCCTCTTTTGATGGCAAATCACAGACAAACCTGAAGGTTTCATAGACCCATTTCTGACTTCATCATTACTGGGGCCTGGATGAAACCAGGACTAGAGGAGGAAGGGAGCCAACCTCTATCAAAACCTGACAGACCGGAGCAAGCCTGTGGGCGGAGAGAATGATGACCCTTTTCTTACTGTGGACACAAGAAAAATGATCTAGGGCTTTGGTGAGGAGATGCAAGAGCTGGGTTAGAGGGGACCCTCTGAGGCATCCTTGTGAGTAAGGCTAGAGGTATACATCTGAGGACTTGGGGACATAGAGGTATCTTAGTGAGGGAGGAGGTGCAAGTGAGAGCATCCCAGATCTTGGGTAGGACTTGTATGTTTTTCCTCACACTGGGGCCAGAGAACTGTGCTTTGAAGATCCAGCAAGGGGAATGTGTGAGAACTCGGGGCTCTGGTGGAAAGCTGGCTTTCCTGATTGGAAACAGCTGTGGGCCTCTGACTTCTTGGAGGAGCAGAAAATTTGGTGTCTTTATGAAGTTAGAGGTTACTTCAGATGACTTCCTGTCACCCAGACCCCACTGAATTACAAACATTTTTCAACTTGCTCAGAAGTTCCATAGGTTCTAGATGGTAATGAAATATCCCTTTAGATAATATCATGATGTTTCTCTCCAATGAAGCACCCTGATGACTGAATTTACCGTAGGTGACTCTTGGCATCCAGAACCTAAAGATAGACTTCTCTTTTTCCTCTGAGCATTTTGGATCACCCAGGCTTTGAGCAGAGATATCACCTTGTCAAGGTCTTCTTTCATGATCTAATTCTTGGGAGCTCCAGGGTACACAGAAGCATCTTTGAGTAGGGCCTGAGAAAGTGCTAAAATGATAACCAGGTTGAGAGAAAATGATTTTCTGGATGATTGTCTGTTAATTAGAATGAAAGAATGCCTTCCTTTGAGTTATCCCTTTGTATGTACGTGCTTGTACATATATGGGTGCATGTGCAGATGCATGTGAATGTGTATGTAGAGACCAGATGACCACATCAAGGCTTGTTCCTTGGGTGACGGCCATATTTTACATTGAAACAGGGTCTTTCATCAGATCTCACCAAATATTTTAGCTACCTGGTCCAGGAGCCTTAGAAATCCACTTGTCTCTGCCTCCTCAGTGCTGGAATTACAGGCATGCCATGCTCAGTTTTTAAACATTTTATCTTATTTTATTTACCTATTGGAAGATTGAACTCAGGTCTTGATGCCTATAGGGCAATTACTTGGCTGGGTGGGCTTTCTTCTCATCCTTGAGGGCTTAATTCTTTAGCAAATTGTCTTAAAATGATCTTATATTTACAAAATAAGTTGCTGAGGCAATGCAGAACTCCCAGAAACATTTCATGGAGGTTCCTCCACTAATGACACCTGTTTCTGTGGGCTGATCTGTCACAGACTAGATAGAACACTGGTCCGCCTTCCTCGACTACATGAGCTTATCTGCCTCCTCCTGGTCGGTCTCCTGGTCGGTCTCCCATCTGGTCATGGGCCCCAAGGTTTATGTCTTCTTACACACTTGTCTTGTTTGTGACTGGTTTTTTTATTTCAGAATTCCCTTATTTTTGATGACTACATTAAACTTTTTGTTTGCTGTGACACACAACCTGAGGCAAGGTTCATTTCAGTTCTCAGTTTTAAGTTTTCAGACTCTAGTCAGCTGCCTTCAGGTCAGTGGTGAGCGAGCAAGTGGCCTAGGAACAAAGATGGAGACATGAAGAAGGCAGGGGTTAAGGTATACCTTTACAGGACATGTCCTTGATATGACCCATGTTGTTCAACCAGATTCCATTCCTACTCTCTATCATATCCCAGTAAAGTCATAATGCTAAGAGACAACCACGGGTACATCTACTTCCCAGTTCAGTCAGATCTCAGAGCCAGGACTCAAAGATCGGAGCCACCATTTGTGGACCCAAGCTTTCAGCATAAGAGTCTCTGCAGGGAAGTGGGTGCACTCACTTCCTGTGGTAATCATGACTAGACCTTGAAAATGCTGAGGTAGTATGCCTGGTCTTTTATTCAATATCCCCCAGGTCAGATTTGCCCACTGTTTTCACCACACCTGAATGGATGTATAGGTTTGGGGGAAGATGACAGAGGGGACATGCCCTTTCATGCTGTCAGTGATGTTGGCCTTGATTCTACTGGGTCATGTTGGAGACATGATGGTATGGGTGGAGGGGGCTAAGGAGATCATATACCAAGTCTATCATGGCTGAATGAATGGAGCAAGTGGGTTTGAAAGATTTTTCACTTTTTCAGGTGAAAATGTCAGTCTCAGTTTCCTACAAAGATGAATCAATTAGGCTGAGTTCTGTCTTCAAGGGACCCGAAATCAGGAACTCAATGGCCCTTTCACCTCTGTCCCAGTTAGGCCTCATTCTCTTTGCTATGTTCCTAACAATCATCACTGCTCAGAGCAAAGGCTGGAGCTGTTGGCACACAGGGTGTGTGGGGACCCAGAATGTGAATAAGCATAGCAATTTCTGGCCTGGGATGAACAGCTCAGAAGACAAAAGACAGAGACTTAAAATGACAGCCCAGCATGCGGTGGGGACAGTAAGCCACAAGAAGGGGATCTTTTGTATAGCAGGAGGACTCTCGGGAGGACAGTGTGGCCAGAAAGGACACCCGCTGCGGCTGTCCTTAACTTCTCAGACCACTATGGAAGGTTCCATGCAAAGCAGCCTGTTCCAGGTTTCTTGGTGCATAAGCAATACTTTCTCATCAGTTTTTTTTTCATAAGTTGAAATCCAAGACCTTTGATGCATACAGATATGAAGACAAAATCCTATCCCCTCAGATATATCAGTCCTGCAATATTGTAAGTCCTGGAAGGCACAAAACACATGTCACTTTGAAAAATAAGAACTTTTGTACAAATATTAGTGTAAAATAGGAGGAGTCCTCATTGGCCTCAGACAGCATTTTCTCACTAGGGGAGTGTGTCTGCCCTCCAAGCTATCTTTGACTAGAAAGCTCTCTGCTGTGGGCATATCTCCACTTTTTACAAGAGGTAACAAGAGTTTCAGTCCACAAGTCTGCTTGCAAGAGACAGTCAAATGACCTCAGCACACACAGCTAATGTCATTGTTTCAAAGGTAGCTAAGCCAGATATGGCAACTCACACTGTACTTCTACAACTTAAGAGGCTGAGGCAGGAGGCTTACTACAAGTTTGTGGGGAGCCTGGGCTATAGAGTGAGCCTAAAAGGTATTAACATTTAGTTGAATATGCTCTCCTCAGCTCATGGTAGGCAAACATCCTGATATAAACCAATCATGCCAACCTGGTGGAATCTAGAGTCCCCTGGGAGACACATCTCAGCTTGTCTGTGAGGGAGTTTCCAGAGGGAGGTACCCTAAAAGGGAACATGCATCCAGAATGTGGGTTGGTGCCAAGCATAGATTGGGGTAGCAGTACTGATGACAGAGAAAAAAAGGAGAAAGTGAGTGAACTCAACACTCTTCTCTTTACCTCCTGGCCACAGACGCAAGTGTCCAGCCATCTTGTGGTCCTGACCCTCCTCATCATGCATAACTTTTTCAAATTGTAAAATAGAAAAAAGTTTTCTTCCTTATGTTGCTTTTATTGGATATTTTGATCTCAGCAACAGGAAAAGTAACTAATACTCAGAAATTGAAAGCTTCTAAGTTGCATACCAATTCTCTTAGCTTATCCTTAACTCAAAATACCCACATTAGCCTCAAACTGGGCGGAATCATCTCTCACAAAGGCTATTACATCAAAGACTGTATTTTAACTAACAACAGGGAATGGAGAGCCAGCTCAGGGGTTAAGAGCACTTGCTGTCCATATCAGGCAGCTCACAAATGCCTGTAACTTGAGCTCCAGGGGACCCGGCATTCTCTTCTGGCCTTCAGGGGAGCTTTCATACCCATACACACATACACACACACACACACACACACACACACACACACACACACACACACACACACCAAGGAGAAAGTGTAGTGCAGAGCTTGTCTTGATGCTTGAGGTTCACTTTCTACTGGATACGTTATCTCCAAATGTGTTAAAATCCCACCCCAGTCCCACCATTGTCGGCCAGGCACTGTCTCTGCTTCTGGTGGTCTCTTACTCTCAAGAATTCAAATGATATTTTTATTCTGGAAGTAGAAACAGCAAGTGTGCAATCTGTCTTTTACCCCCTTCACAAATATTCATTTTAAATCACATTTTTTTATTTGCTAAAGAAAGACCTCATGGTAAAAGTTCTCATATATTGGAGAGGGGCAGACTGAGGAAAGACCCAGCACTGTAGCTGGCCTAGTTTCTTGGGACCTGGAAACTCTTCAGAGCTTCACAGACTCAGCTTCGTCCTCCTCATAGGGGCGGCACACAACCTCTAGCCATGGCTTTGTAAGACACAGTATATTGCATTTATTTTTGACACTATTTTCCAGGGAAAGTTCCAAATCCTAGACAGATACTAGCCAGTTACAGCGTGTCTGTGAGACAATAAGAGGATTACAGGGCCAGCTTCTGATGAGAAACAGAAGCCTCTTGCCTGGGTCAGATGACGCCTTCGGGGGACAAGGCACACAGAAGGGAGGTCAGTATGCATTTGGTTCCCCAACTTCGTGGCCTTTCCAAGCAGAGCTCCTGTGAGTGTACCGCACACACTGACTACAGAGATGACCATCACAGACAGGAGTGGTTGGGCATGATGAGGTCTTTTCTGTTCAAGCTTCTGGTGCCCATCCTTCCTCCTGTTGTTGCACCCAGAGCTTGGAGTGTAAAGTGGTGCTCAGTAAGGCTTTGCTATCTAACTCCAAATGGATCAGGGTTCCAGACCTTTGCCCATAGACAGTGTCATCAGAAGTTCAGTCCTGGCCAGAAACTCTCAAATATCCAGTAGCCCCTTCCCAAATAATTGGCTCGGAGGCTTAAATTAACTATAAACTGTTTGGCCTATGGCTCAGGCTTATTACTTGCTAACTCTTACTCTTAAACTAACCCATGGTTCTTATCCATGTTTAACCCCTTGACTTGGTACCTTTCTGCCAGTGCAGCATTCTTTCATCTTGCTTCCTCTTCTTAATGGTGTCTGCTCTGTTCTTCCTCTTCTCAGAATTCTCCTTGTCTGGTCACCTTGCCTATACCTCCTGTCTGCCTAGCTTCTGGCCAATCAGTGTTGTATCAAACCAGTGTTTACAGTGACAAATATTTAAAGTGTACAGAAGCATAGTCCCACAGCACACTAGGCCAGATGCCTCTATTCTCTTCAGTGTTAAACATCCCTGTTTTCTACCCATGAAGTTTCAGCAGCCAACAATGTCCAAATACACAGGGATATGACAATACAAAGTATATTCTGATGTTGCCAATTGTCCGCAAAGGAGCAAATCACTATTGTATAAGCACACTTACAGTATGTTGTCATGAAGAACCTCCTGGGACTAAGAAGTTGACTCAGTTGGTAAAATCCTTGCCGTACAAAATGAGGACCTTAGTTCAGATTCTCAGCATCTGCATAAATGCTATGTGTGGCAGCATGGAGCTTCAATCACAGTGCTGGTGACTCAGAGACAGGTATGCACCTGGATCAGAGGAGGCCCTGACTCAAAATATAGGCAATACAGAAAAACAACTAATATCCTATGGAATCCACATGCATGTACCCACATGTGAATGTGCTTTACTCACTAGAAATGTCATTTACTGAGCATATCCCTAAAACTCCTAAGCAACAGATGCTGGGAGGAGATTGTTAGGCAGGTAAAGTCCTTGCCATGTAATTGTGGGGACCAGAGTTTAGTTCCTCAGAATTCATATAAATGATATGTGGTTTAGCAGCTTACCTGAAATGATAGTGCTCATAAAAGCAAGCTTGTTAGCTAGACAAGTCCTATCCACTAACTCTGGGTTCAACTGAGAGAGACTCTGCCTCAAAAAATAAGGTGGTAGGTTTGAGGAAGATTCCTGATGTCAATCTTGGATTTTCAGTGTGTACAGTCAACATCCCTACAAACCACTCACAGGCACCACATGCATACAAACACACACACACACACACACACACACACACACACACACAAGAGAGAGGAAAAAGCAGTACTCTGTGGATCTGACCCAGTCACAGAAAAGGAAACGGAATCAGATGAGAGGCCATGCAATGGGGAAGTCACATCTTGTTTCTGCTGTTACTTAATGGCTTTGAAGAGCATTGTAACTGTCATGTGCAGAAGCTGCTACTGGCCCAGATACTTGCCTTCCTGAAGTTTCTGGGAGATAAATTGGCTTCATTCATCCCAGGCCTCATCACCATTGGCCTGCTGGTCTACCTGGACTCATTTCCTTTCATCCTGAGCCCTTCTTAGCCTTCTCTCATTTACACCTTGTCTGTCCCTCTCTCAGTAATAGAGAGGTTTGAAGGGGGTAGAAGTTTATTTGCCATCTTAATAGCACTTATTTATTTGGAACGTCAAGTTCCTCTTGTGATGACAAATTTGCTCCGTGCTGAAGGTTTGCTCAGGCTGTTTATAATGGGTCCTGTAATTAACTGGCCCCTGTCATTGGGATGCATGTCCTCCATCCTCTGCTTGGTGTGTGTAAAAATCTCAGAAGGGGCCTTGCAAGGTGGATGTTTCCATTGTGTTCTGAAGACAGCAGACCTTTCAGGCCAAATCTTGAACACCTCAATGTTTTAATTGATGGCTTCTGACGCAGGTCTTGCTTTTCCTTACAACCCTGTCTTCTCTCTTGAATCTGGGCGCTTCTGAGGCCACATTGCACCCCAGAACCTGTCCCAGTGGATCTGAGTATTACTGTTTCCCCAAGTTTATTTAGACAACATCTGGCTTGCTTTCTGCTTTATGTAAGAGTTTTCTCCTGAGCCCCACGCCTTGTTTTCCCAAGTGTCTAAGGCTACTGCTCAACATGAAGTCTTATTCAAGGTTCCATTGTGAGCCAGAATAAAGACTCCAAGTCAACAGGACCTCAGCTGAGGCCAAAAGCAGCTCCAGGCCCACCCAACCTTTTCCCACAGTGCTTTTCTGTTTCTCAGAAAAGTGTTGTACACTTGGTGCCATGGCTAAAGACAACCTAAACATCTCATAGCTCAGGGCACTTGTTCTCAGCATAGCCTTTAATCTCATTACATCCACTGCGCTGAGGCTCTCCGGCTCCTCACTCATCACTCTACTTCCTCATCACCCAAAACACAGTTTGGGTGAAGGAGCACAAGTGCAGTGGTCAAACGGAAATGTCACAGGCAATCCTGTGTTCTTCAGTGACATGCCAAAAGGTTGACTTTAAATTAATTGAATCAGTCAACTCAGGATGACAGAAGCCCCGCAAGACCAATTGCTCAATATGCCAGCTTTTTAAATCTGATCAAATCAGTGGCAGAGCCCAGGTCCTGCCTGCATGAACCCATGCAAACATCTATTTTATAAAGACTAATTTGTTTTTCAAGGAAATCTGAGGGACCGATACGGAATAGTTAAGTCAGAAAAGAAAGTGTAAATAGCACAGAGTCTTTTTCCCCATCTCTGCCAACTTTCTGGAACAATTTGTCATTTAATTTCTTTGAACATCAAAAGAATTCCTTAACTTGAGATATTTTCCAAAAACATTATTAAATGACATATTTATTCCAAACAAACATTGAGCTAGAGGGAGGCCTTCCGTTATATATGTACGAACTAGGATGTGAAATTAAAATTCCCCAAGAACCCAAGGCTTCTCTGCTTCCCTCCTTGGCCCTCCCACTTCCCTTGCCTCTCTCTTAAAAACAAATGACAGCCACCCTAATGGGCACAAAAGAATATAACACTGTGGTTCCTGTTCAAAAAGCTTTTAAAATTACATTTATTTCCTGGGTGGAGGCCATGTGCCACAGCTCGCCTGTGGAGGTGAGAGGGCAGTCAGGAGCAGTTGGTTCGCCTACCTGGCGGGTTTCAGGGGATGCAGATCAGCAGTCGGACTTGGCAGCAAGTGTCCTTCCCTGCTGAGCATTTCATTTGCCCTCCTTGTTCTGACTTGTATTTCTCTAATGCTCCGTGATAGCCACTGTTATTTTTTATGTGCTTATTGGCCATTTGTACATTTTCTTTGGAGAAAAACATGTCTCTTTAAGTTCTTGGCCACCTGTACATTTTTTTGTTGGTGCTGAGGTGCAGGATCCACTGTCATATTGTGGTTATCAACTTTATTGGATAAGTGATCTACAAATATTTCCTTGTGCTCTGGGTCATAGTGCTTCTCTTTGCTGTTAGTGTCTCCCAATATCTAAGTGGGGTTAGAGTTGATGGGGGTCAAGTTAGCTATTCCTGCTTTTGCTCCCTACATGATTCTAATAAGAAATTTACGGTTTTAGTTTCATAGTTTTGTAGTATGTATTCAGACCTTTGCTACATTTTGCTCTAATTTTTATTAAGATACTTTTTTGAGGATTTTAGACATAACTGCAATGTATATTGATCATATTCATCACCCACTCTTTCCAGATCCACTCCCAGTCTCAAGACCCAATCCTTTCCCACATTCTGTTTTTTTCTCTTTTTTTGCTTCCTTAGCCCAAAGATTCCAATCTGTGCTGTCCATAGACTCTTGTGTGTAGGACCACCCCCTGGAGCAGGTTAACTACCAAGGATCTCATACTCTCAAAGAAAGCTGATCCTCTCTCCCTACAGGCCGTTAGTAGCTCCTCAGCTAGGAGTGGAGGCTTGTGAGCATCTTCTGCCTCCAGGATGGAGTGTCAGCTGGCTTGATCTTGTACAGGTCTTATACAGGCAGCCATGAGTCTGACAGCCTGTCATTTCTTGCAGTCACTGTTTCTCTTTGGTCCTCTCCAACCTCTGACTCTTAGTATCCTTCTGCTCCCTCTTCCTTGATGGTCTCTGAACAGTGTGGGGAGGGACAAGAGTCAGATGTCATATCCATGGCTGGACACTCCACAGGCATGAATTTTCTGCACTTTGACTGATTATGAGTTTCTGCATTAGCTACTATCATCCACTGCACAACAAAGACTCTCCCAGGAGGCCTGAGAGCTTCACTCATCTGTGGCTCTAGAGACACAAATTTATAATGCAGTTTGATTATATGTCCACTTATCAGAATAACAGTAGTTGACTCTTCCCTGGGGCTACAGTATCAGTTTCCTCCTGCGAGACAGGGCTGAAATCTGATCAGAAAGCGATTGGTTACTTTAATGGTTTGAATGAGGATGACTCCCATAGACTAATATGTTTAGATGCTTGACCCCCCAGTTGTTGGACGAGTGGCTTTGTTGAGGGAGATGTGTCATTGGAAGTGGACTATGGGCTTTCAAAAGCCCATGCCATTCCCAGTTAGTTCTCTCTTCTCTCTCTCTCTCTCTCTCTCTCTCTCTCTCTCTCTCTCTCTCTCTCTCTCGTTTTGGTTCAAATGAAAGCTTTTAACTACTATTTCAACAACATGCCTACCTGCTTGCTGCCATGATCTCCATCATGGTGGTCATGGACTCTAACTCTCTGGAATCATGAACACCAAATTAAATGCTTTCTTTTATAAGTTACCTTGTTCATGGTGTTTTATAATAGAAAAGTAATAATAGAAATATATAACTAAAAACTAATTAAAAGTAACTAAGACAGTTACTTGTAAATGAAAGTTTTTCTGTGCCCCCAACCATCCAGTAGCCACTTCCCAAATAATTGACTCAGATGCTTAATATAACTTATGAATGTTCAGCCATTAGCTCAGGCTTGTTACTAGCTAACTTTTACACTTGAATTAACCCATATTTTTATTTATGCCTTACAGATCTTGTTACCTCATTTTTACACATCCTGCTTGTTCAGCAGCTGGGTGGCATCTCTCTCACTCTGCCTTTCCTCTTCCCAGAATTCTCCTGGTCTGGTTGACCCACCTATATTTCTTGTCTGGTTATTGGCCAATCAGCATTTTATTAAACCAGTTTGAGTGACAAGTCTTTACAATGTACAAGAACATGGTTGTACCTATGGACATATCTTGCCACACTGGTCATTCCTAAAGTTCACAGGTTGAACTACGTTTGACAAGTAGGGTAGTGTCAGTAAAGGCCAACTTCATTCTCTTGCTCATAGTTACCAAACTCTCCCAGTAAAATCTGCTGAAAAGATTGCCCTTTCCTATTGGAAGTTTTTGGTATGAAATCATTTGTTTAGGGCTTTTTTCTACCCTAGAAACTCTTGCATTGAGACTTTCTTTGAATTCTCCACTTCATGGATCCCAGAGTATCTCCACATCCATCTAACTGTATTATAGACGCTGAGAATGGTTCATGCTTTTCCTGTTATTTTGCTGTTGTTTGTTTGTTTTATTGATATTTTGTAGCTTAGTATAGTTGAGCACTTTTCTTTTTTATTTGCTTTTTTTTATTTATTTATTTGTTAATAAATACTTTTATTTATTTATTTGTTAATTTGATCAGTATTGTCAGGCCATATCAGCCTATGTTACCTGTTGATTCTACTCCAGTAATCAGTGTCTGGTACTTGGCAGTTTGCAGGCAGCTAATGAGCCATTCCTCAGCACCCCTTGGGATCATGAGGATTTATCTGAAGACTCCCTTGACTCCCAAGGGTACTAACCTCTTCAGATGCTCAAGTCTTTCATACACAATGATATAGTATTTGCACATAATTGATAGACATCTTCTTGTATACTTTAAACGATCTAGATTATGCAAACACCTCATACTAGGTCAATGCTACATAAATTGTCACTATACTCATTGATTATCGAGTAATGAGAAGGAAGAAAGTCTGTCCACACTTACTATAGTTGCTTTTGGCCCCCAGACCCTTTCTGTCCATGGGTGGTTGGACCAGTGGATGTGGCCTCCACAAGGACCGTTGGTGACTGCTCTTTCCTCTACCCAGGGAGCAGCAGGGGTGAGGCAACTTCCCAGGACTCATTTCCTAACAAATTGAATAAACAAGTAAGCCAAGGGCAGATGGCTCTTGGTACAGTGTAAGTGGCCACTGTGGGAGGGTATGCAGCAGGGTTGGGCCACAGCTAGGTTCTCCTCTTCAGCCTCATTTTTCTACATTTCTTTCCTGTTCCTGTTCTGGACTTTGGGTCAGCCAAGGCCTCTGCCTCCAGATGTCTTTTGCTCTGAGCTGTTGTCAGGTGAGCTTGAGTGAAATCTGTCTGCAGACAGGTCCTGAGTCTGTGTCTCCAGACCTAGCCACTCTCTTGTTCCTCTGCAGGGATTTCACTGCACCTTTAGATCCTTGTCCATAAAACAGTAAAAATGATTGACCATTCTGCCAAATACAACAGAGGCTGGGCCGTAGTGCTGGGCACTCCAAAATTGGTTCAGGTGAGGCAGTCCTCCAAGATCACTGGTGTCATCAGACATTGCCTAATAAAGGACGACTCAGACCAAGGAGAAGCAGAACCAAAGGAGAGCATACCCAGCATCTCTGAAGAATGTGCAGAGCAGGCAGCTCATGAGTGACTCTGAGTGTAAAATGTGTGTCTTCACACTCGCCCACATCCCTCTGTCCAGAGGTTTGATTTGCCACTTTCTTCTGTCTCTAGAAATGTCGGAAGACACAAAACTGGCGGTTTTACACTTGTGGCAGTGTAAATGAGAGCACTTTGAGGAAGGGCAAACAGGTGCAGAGCCCTGCGGCTATTGTGGCTGGCCTTCAAGAAGCACACTTTCAAACTTTCCCCTCAGAACCTCCTCTCTGCATATTATGTTAAAGTTTGAAATGGAGTCCAGAAGGATCTACTCTAGTTTCAGCTGCTGGGTGGGGTGTGGGACAGGGAGCAGGGGCAGTAGGCAGGGGGCTCTACTCATATAGCTCATGTTTCCATCCCGTTCCTCAGCAGTTTCTCCTCTCAATGGCCCTTCAATCTTAAAGCCTTTCTCACCCTCTCTATACAATCTTTCTGTCTTTCTACTTCAACCCATGCAGAAATCCAGCTATCTCTGTCCATATAGCAGCTCTTGATCTGTATTCTGACTACTGATGACTGCAGACCAAGCCACCAATAGCTCCTGTTTTATCTATACCAGCATTCCAAGTAGTTTCCTATCTCTTTCTTCTGTCAACACAGTTCATTCTCTTATACATGCCTGGAGCAGCAGTTCTCACTCTGTGGGTTGTGACCATTGGAAAATGCAGATATTTTCAATACAATTCATAACAGTGGCAAAATTATAGCTATGGAATAGCAATGGAAATAATTTTATGTTGGGGGTCAGTACAACATGAGGAACTACATTAAAGGGCTGCAGCATTTGGAAAGTTGAGAACCACTGCCTTAGAGAGCCCAGTGGGAAGTTTTGAGAGCCACCAATGTGGGCTCTGGCCCAGAGAGTGGTCGGTCAAGAGCTACTAAGGACCAGCTTTACCCAAGACTAAGGATGGAGCCTTCAACCAGAGAGAGGTGTCCTCAGGCCTTCAACTTGCTCTCCTTCATCTCGGATTTGCTTGGGGCCAGTTTCAAGGCCTCTCCTCTTGAGTGGGAATGTCATTCCTACACTGGTCCCACCACTACCATTTTAGAAATGTAACTTGAAGGTTAAGGCATGCCCAATGTCTCACATTTGCCTAGGTTAGACTATTAACATTGGGATTTTTGAGCTGACAGCACCCAGAAAAGATTTTTAGATGCAGGGTAAATGTTTTCAGCCTTTAAAATTTAGATTTTCAAAAGGGGTTTATGTGTTTTGTAGTGGGATAAGAATACATTTAGGGGAGCTAGAGATAAGACTATAGAAAATAAAATGGTGGTCCCCCAAAACATATGCCCAGAACCTGGGAATGTGTACTTACTTGGAGAAGGATGTTTTGTGTATATAATGAAGTGTCAAGAAAAAAACCAAGGATGAGGACAAGGACCTGAGTGATCCTAGAGTCACTAGAAGCTGGATGCAAGACAGGAAGGTCTCTGCCCTAGGACTTTTGCATCAAGCTCAGCTGTGGAGACCTTGGCTGTAGATCTCTGCCAGTGGAAGGAGTGCTCTGTTGAAGGCACCAACTGTGTGGTCATTGGTGACAGCAGCCTGGGCTATCAACGGGTTTCCTCCAGCTTTTCTTCTTTTCCTTATGCTAAGCCTAAGCACCTGACCAGATTCTCCACACTCACCTATCCTTTGCTGAGAACCCTGAGATTCAGACCCACTCGCAGCCCCACTGATGCTTAGCACCAAATAATCACACAAAGGCTTATATTAATTTTATGCTGATTGACCTAGTGCCCAGGCATATAACTTGCTAACTCCTTCATCTTAACCCATGATTTTTATCTTGATCAGCCATGTGGCTCAGTACCTTTTCTCAGCAGCATTTTAAGTTCTTTCCTCTGTATCTCCTGTCATCTCTGCTCTGCTCTTCCTGTTCCCAGAGTTTTCCCAGTCTGGTAGCTCCACCCATACTTCCTGTCTGCCTTAAGCCAACCAGTATTTTTATTAAACTAGTAGGCTGGACAATTATTTACAATGTAATAACATAATCCCACTACATGCCTCAATAAGATCTGGGCTGTAGGTATGCCTGTAAGATGTTTCATGTTTTATAAGAAAGCAGGCTGAGTAAGTCATTAGGAGCAAGCCAGTAAGCAGCACCCTCTATGGCCTCTGCATCAGCTGCTGCCTCCAGGATTCTGCTCTGCTTGAGCTCTTTCCTTGGTTTCCTTCAATGATGAAAAGTGATATGTAAGGGTAAGCAAAATAAACCCTTTCCTCCATGATTTGCATTTGAGAAACCCTAACTAATAAATCTTGTCTAGTCTTAATCAGTTTTTTTTTTCCTTTTCTTCTCTCCAGGGCAGGATCCCTCAAGGTCCAGATTACCTTAGTCAGACCAACAAATCAATGGCCACCAACCTCCATTTTGTCTAAGACTATACAGCTCTATGCTGATAGGCAATTGCCAGGCATCTGTGTGTGTTCTGTGTTAACAGACCATCAAATACCACAGATGTTTATGCAGGGTGTAAGCAGGGTTTTGAGTGGTCTAAGGTTGTGACTCACCTGCCTCTTATCTCTGGGATAAGCCTAGGTTAGCCAAGAATGGGAGGGTCACTCAGACTACTATGGAAACCAGAAGTTGAGGGTGGTCAATTTCATAAGCAAGTGCACCTGGTAGGATAGTGGTGGGGAGTCCCTTGCATCCTCTGGTTGCATTCCAGGGGTGCAGGTTCCCAGCCTCTGCACCCACAGCAGTGCTTGAAATGGGTGAGTTTCAAGTGGAGAAAGGCACAAAGTTCTGCAGGCCCAGGAGAGTGCTGCAGGGTCCTCAGGAAGAAACTCAGTTCACTTCCAGTGTCAGGACATATCTTACCCATGAGCATTCCTCACTCACATTTGCAGGTGTCAGCTCAGTTCTGCAACATTATTTGGTGAGCTGCTCAATACTAACAAGAGATGATGTCATAATAATGACAGCAGTAGGTACCTGGCCCTCAAAGAGGCCCTTTCACATCAAAGGGTCATGCTAGGGTGAGGAGATGTGACCATAGAGTGGGAGAAGGTGAGGAAACATGGGAATCTGTCAGCAGACAGACCTGAGCTCTGGCTCCAACATCTCATTTCTTAGCTTCATGACCCAAGTCCAGTCACTGAATCTTGTAGTTGCTGGATTTCCCTGGTGGTGGACATGCTAAGTAAGGAGCATGTGTGTAGACGTTAGAGAGAAGCAATGACTCAGCAGGTGAAGCGTCTACCACATGCAAAACTTCCTTTGGTCTCACCCTTTGTCCGCCAGTGGTGCTTTGGGCAAAGAACTCCCCTCAGGTGCATGTTGAGTGCTAAGGTCCAATTCACGGTTGAGGTAGACTGCCTACAGGCTCGCATGTTCTCCTTGAAGCAGATTCTTTCTAGCTGCATTGAAAATGTTGTGTAGTTAATGCTTAAATTTTGAAAAAAAAAAAGTGATCTCTACCACCCTGCAAATTAGGATGATTTTAGAGAGATTGCCCAGTAGTACCTGACCTCAGCTTCCATTACCTTACAGTCATCTGGTCAACAGTGAGCTCTCTGTGGGCAGCAGTAGGTCCTTGGGTGATGGGTACAGAGGCTGTGGCAGCACTTTGCTAGGTGACTGTGAGGCACACCCCAAAAGCCCTTTGGAACCAGAGCCAAGCAGGCCTGCCTGGACACACCCTCAGCTGGGAGGCCCCTCTGGCCTTCACCCAGAGTGGAGGGCCCTGGTTGGAGATCTCCAGGACTGAAGTTGAGAGTAGTCTGGAAGCAACCACACAGGGACTGGCAGATTGTTAGAGCTGATCTTCCATTGGCTGCCTATACCTGCTTATTTGCATACAGGATGTTCCCACTTCCTGGTTCTGCCTTCATCTCAGTACCAAGGAATGAGCTGGGCCCTTCTCTGCTTCCACAGAAGACACTGAATCGCTGGGGTCTAACACTTTGGACTTAGCCTTTCAGCCAGTCACCTCTACCGCTCTGGACTTTGCCCACACGTTAAAGTCTTAACTGTTAGAAGGATGGTTAAGTGTTTGCTAGATGAGCAAAGAATGGGGCTGGAGCTGAGGTCTGCCACGCCATCATCAAGCAGAAGCAGGAAGTCTCCAAAGATTAGTATCGGTATTGGCCTTTTGGCAAAAGGGATGATGGCATCCATATGTGGAGTTATTTTGAGGAGCGTATTATTACACACATGTCATTTCAGTTAAACTCTTACTAACAATATTTTGAGCCACTGAGGCATTGTTATTGTTACTATTTTTTTTTCAGGAGGAAGCTAAGGCTCAGGGAACTGAACCACATGCCAACAGCCTATGTTCAAGGTGGCACCTGAATGAACCTAAGCTGGATGCAGAGCTAAAGCCTTCATCCCCAGTACCTCGAAAGCCGGTGGAAAAGACCAGCTAAAACCTTAATCCTTAGTACACATTAATATCCGGTTAGGTAGTTAGTTGATAGTCACGGTTTGAGCTTTCATTGTATTAAATTTTATAATTCCTTTCTGTTTATTACACGTCAGACTGGTTTCCATTTGTGCAACTGATGCCATCTCTTTCTAAAACAAACATTTGGAGGGGATTTTTTTTTAAGTAAAAGACAAATATAAAGTGGTCAGGGTCAGGAGAGCACCCAGTTATAGCAAAGCTCTGGGTCAGTTGTAGGATACAAGCTCCTAGACCCTGGAGATTTAGGCTTGCCTTTGCTGAATTCCTCCTTTGCACAGACCCCACTTCCTTCCAATCTTGTCTGCCTGCCATTGTTCGATAGCAATTCCCTGCCATTTCCTTTAGTTCCCTGGCAAATCACAGGCTTTTAAAGTGCAGAGTGTGTCATTATTCTACAAACTGTGGGCACTAAGCACAATACTCGGGAGCCCCTCATGATTGACAGATTCATCTCTGGTGGGCCTCACTGTAGTCACGTGATAACACCTTGACTTCTGCATCTGGCATGAATTAAGCATTTATTCATGACATTAAGGAACAGACAGGTGCCAGGCTTGGAGCTCATCACAGGAGTCACCAGGCATCCTCTCCCTTTAAAGGCTTGTCTTGAGCTGTGCTGACCAGGGTAGGAGTGGAGATGAGCATCCTACCGGCCCAGGGGGTCTGGGCTCTGAGGGAGCTAGAGGATGAGGAGAGGCAAAGAGCCAAGGGTATTTCTTTTAGAAAATAGAATGTACAAGCAGCTTTGCAAAATACACATCTAATTTCTTAACCCACTTTGTATCTTAATTTCTTCTGTAAAAAATAAACTGGTGGTGATGATGGGGATGGTCACACATCCATCAACCAGAAAGGTCCAACAAGTAGAAAATAAAATTCTTCAGTGTTTTCATTGTTCAAAGTTGGCTCAATACAAATATAGGCTTGTCCAGGTGCATGTCTGTTTCAAGAAAGGCTTGATCAGGGTCCTCAGCCTGTGCCACTGCGGAGCCAGCTCTCCCAGTTCTCCATTGTCTTGTCCATGGTATTTAATGAACCCTAGGTCCCAGGCAAAGAGATAACTTCTTCCTGAACACTCCCCCAGTCAATGCCTCCTGCTTCTCCCATGGCTCCGAATGAGTGATGTGCTTGTCTAGAGAGTGAGAAATGTTTTTAGGACCTTGGAGTTCCTAACATCAGCAGCTTCTCCGACACCTGTTGTGATATATGTATATTTAATAAAATTAGTCTGGAATATCAGAAAGTCAACCACAGAGCCATGCCATGAAAGTCTGGGAATTGTGGCCCACATCTTTAATCCTATCTTTAGGAACGTGGAAAGAGGATGTTAGGAGAGCTGGGCAGAGGGAGAAAAGAGGGGTTTTTCAGCTTTTCCAGACCCTTCCTTAGTGGGATAAGGAGAGAGAAGGGAATCGGAGGATTTCTTGGAGACAGGCGTGAGGAATTGGCAGGTGAGAAGTGGCTGTGGTTTGTTTCCCTACCTCCCCGATGTTCCACTTTACCCCCAATATTTGCCTCTGGGTTTTTATTAGAATACCAAACAGAATCTGTGTAATAGACCTCTTTCTAGCCAACTCTCCTCCTCCTGAGTCTCAGTCTTCTCACTGGAGAAATGGGAGGGTGGTAGCATCCACTTGGTAGATGGGAATGAGCAAACTGAGACATATCCACTAAGTGTCAAGTTAAGGGGTGGGGTTTAGGGTGCAGCAGGGGTCAGATGAGTTACTTCTAACAATGCCATAGGGAAACAGTCACCTGCCAGAGAAACTGGTATTTTGTAATGACTCTGAAGAGTGCTCTGTCGTTTCTTTTCCCGTCATTGTCATTAATACGTGACTAGCAGCAACATAAAAGAGAAAGTGTTTAGATTTTTTGCTTCTAGGTGGAAGGGCTCGGAGGCAGAATCATGAGGCAGCTAATCCGGTGTATCTGCCATCAGGAAGCAGACAGGGGACATGAAATGGGTCAGACAATGAAACTGCAAGGCCCACCCGCAATGACCCACTCTATCCACCCAGGCTAGGTTCCACAACCTTCCTGAAGCAAGTCAAAAAGAGCTCTGGACCCATTCAGATCCCTTGGGGCACATGTTCCCCTTCCTGCTGTGCTCAACTCTGCTCATCACCTACCTTAGAGTTACCCTTCCTTTTCATTCAAAATGAGCCTCTCTCTTCTCCCCACTAATACCTCTCCATCCATGCCAGTGCCCAGCCCTTTCTGCCTTAGCACTCATCTGGTGTTCTTATTAAGATATGAGGTGCCCTTCCCAAGGCTCATGGGCTGAAGCCTCTGGTTCCTGGATCATCAGAACTGTCTTCTGGTTAAAGGGTTAACATACTGATGGGCTGATAGCCTAGAACATTGCTGGGAGACATTGGAAGCTGGAGTGTGAGATCTGGTTGGTAGGAGATCACTGCAGCTATAGCTTTGAAAGGGTGGATACTGCCATGAGGTGGGTCATTTGCTGGATCCTGTGTTCACTATCATGATGCTCAACTTACCATAGTGGGCCCAGGAGACCCTAGGGACCATGGCCTGAAACCTCAGAAATCATGAGCAAAATAAAATTCATTCTCTCTTAACTTTTCTTCTCAGTTTTCCATTACAGCAAGGAACAGCCAAGATGCCAGCCCTGGCCTCGTGTTAATTAAGTATTTGTTTTTGTCTCCTTGTCTTTCTTGCAGAGAGGCACTTCCTGTTCTCCCACAGTGCTGGCTCCCTGTAGGTCTGTAATGAACGGTGGCTTGAACACAGGGACAAACACAGAAGACGCTGTCGTTTCAATCAACATGCTTTCATGGCAACTCTGGTTGACAGCTCTGTAGTTTAAACCTAAGGCTGTAAGAAAAATAAAAGCAAACTCTTTCTATTGCTTCCTGAACTTTTCCAGGTTCCGACAGGCCCCAGGGCTCTGAGAAGGTAGCAGGGCAAACCTTGCGCTCTCTGGATTTCTGAACTTGAGTTATGACTTCCAGGCTGAACAGCACCATTCCTTTGTGTAACTGCCGTCCTGCTGAGGCCTTTGCTCTGCTCTTTTGGAAGGAAATGGTTTTCACACGAGAAAATGTGGAGTTCATTAAAAGCACAATTGTGAAATTTCTTTTTGAAGAAAACTCGTCAGGCCCATAGCTTGAGACACTTTGAAGAGAGACTTGGGTTTTGTTTTGGGAATTCCAGAACCAGCGACTACTCGGGATTCTGTCATGCCTTCAGCCACTACTCCATCTCCTTCTCGGTTTCTTCTGAGACTCTGAACTATCTCTCAAGTGTGAGAGCTCAGTGGGCAAATTGGGTATGTCTCTCTCTCTCTTCATTTCAATTGGAGAAGTGTATTGCTTCTTTAGTAAGTTCATACAATGTATTTTAATCATATGTACTTCTTCCCCCGAATTCTCTCAGATGGACCCTTTTCCTAACTCACCCAATTCTTTTTTTTTTTTTTTTTTCCCCTCCTTCAAGTTCAATTTGTGCTGTTCATACACTCTTGGGTATGTGGCCATCCACCAGAGCCTGGTTGACTTATCAGGGCCTACACCCTTAGCAAAAACTGACTTTCAGTCTCCCACAGCCACAGTTGACAATAACTCCCCAGCTAGGGGTAGGACTCCCTACCCACCTCAGCAGGTTATGCTAGGATCTTGTGTGATTGAGCTGACTTGGGTCTTGTGCACACAGTCACAACTGCTGTTAGTTATGTGTGTAGCTGCCCTGCTGTGTCCAGAGGACACTGTTAGGTCATCACCCACTGCCTCTGGCCCTTACATTTCCTCTGTCCCCTCTCCCTCAATTATCCCAGAGCCTCTGGAGGAGGGAACGTGTATAGGTGTACTATTAGGTGTACTCTAGTCTCTCATTCTCATCATGTTGGAAACAAAAAACCTTAACTAGTGTTACATTGATGAATAAGGCTAGCCATGGTAGGAGGCACCAAACATGCATTTCAGTAGCAGTGAGTCACCTATACCTATACATCCCTGTATTTTTAGTCACTGGCTCTGATGTTTAGCATGGGTGACTTAGGCAAGGGTGGTTCCCAAATCCTTGTTTGACTAATCCAACATTTATTTGCAGATGGATTTCCCCAGTTCAATGCCATGTTGTAAGATTTCATTTCCTGGTACGGCAGGTTGGAAGTGACCCTAATTCTTCATAATGCCTTTCTCGTACACGTGATCATTTCCAATGTGAGTCTTCCTGGGTCATGAGGGATTGGCTATGGGATGTTCATAGGCATGACATCTAGATGAGCTTGGGTATAGCTTGTTCACTGGGCTTTTTCTCCCTACTGTCTGTTAAAGACACTCCTGGGCAGCCTGTGGGGAATGAGGGAGACATCCGACAGAGCTGGGTCATTCTTGTTTTCTCCAAGGACACTGTGCATCCTCCAGCATCTGATCTTTAGACAGATAAGTGAGCTTCACAGTATCACTGGTCCAGCAAGACAACAGATGCCTCAATGATCATCACTACCACATTGGAGAACATTTGCAATGTCCATTATTGTGTCAAGAGACAACTAGGGCCAGGTGTGGTGGTGCACATCTGTCATTCCAGCACTCAGGCAGTAGAAGTAGAAGGAGGGGCCACAAGCTTGAGGCAGACCTGTTGTATATACTGTATATACTAATTCTGAGTCAGTCAATCAAACGAACAAGAAACAACAAATGTGTCCCCTGTAAGCATTCCTAAGGGCAGCTTTCACCTGGGACGGAGTAGAGCAGCTGTGACACCCTATCCTGCTCAAAAGGGCTATACACTAGTGGAAGAAACACACCCCTTAACTGCAGTTTATGTATCTGCTGCCACTGCTTGTTTTATTTGCTTGAGGTGTAAACTCAAAACTTTACCCATATATACTCATGAGTGTATATGTCCATATTCACTCATAATTGGGTCACCCTCCTAGGTGTGTTCCATCTTTACTCCATTTCAGATGAGGAAACAGACTGGAAGTGGTTGTGGAGCTGGAAAATGGGGACTTTAGGAACCGGGCTTTGAAGTGGCTTTGGGTAGGGTTTCATGAGAAGCCCATGCACGGATAGCTTTAATCTGTAAACAGATCAAGGTATCGACAGCTGCTGGAATCAAGTTTCCCAAATCCAGAGACTGGTCTCATTCAGAGGATGCAGGAATTCACCAGTCTATCAAACTCAGAAAGATGCAGTTTGTGAAAAAAGATCCTGTGCTAGAAAAAAAAAAGTCAATGCTGCTTCAAGGTGGCAAGGCAGGCAGGCAGGTGTGTTTGCACGGTGTTGACTCAACTTATTCAGAAGCATCCTCTCGTTAACCTGTTGGAATGCCTGAAATTCTCACCTTTAGCTGAGGCGCCAAAGGTGCCAGAAAGAATGCACAAGTGTTTGAGGTATGTTGAGAAGAGCAGTGTGGGGGGGGGGGCGCGTGTGCGCGCACATGAGCACATCTATGCAGTCTATGCAAGAAGTCTGTCTGGTAGTGCTTCCTGCGAGGCCTGGGAAAGACATAAGTTGAAGATGTTCCTGAGGAAAAAGGCTCTAATTCCCAAACCAAAGCTGCTGCCTGCAGACTTTCTCCTCAAGGCTTTTTCCCTCATCTGTGAAAAGATGGAAGTAGCTCCATCTGGTACGGGTACTTGTGCCAGGCAGTGCCTGTGCTTAGCACTTGATAGCTCTAGAGCATGAGTCTCAGGACTTGTAACCTCTCTCTCTTTCCCAGAGTTCAGTTAACTCCCACAAGAAAGGGTTCTGAAAGAGGATGCTTGTCTTGCTGCTCAGAAGTGTGGGCTGTAGACATTCTAGACTTGTGGCAAATGCTGCTCTGCCCTGTGGTCATCCTGCTTCCTAAAGCTTCCACTGCTGTGTCTCCTTCCTGTGGTCCTTGGGTTCCAGACCACCCATGAAATGGCATAACTACAGTATGATGTTTCTGAATAAAGTGAAAGCAACCCAGTGTAGTGGAGAAAGCAGGGAAAGGGGAGTTCTAGGCTAGTGGATGACAAGTTCTGTGGAGCCATGTGCGTCCAAAGATCCTCCCTACCTGCATCTTTCCCCCTCTCCCCTCCTCTCTCATTTTCATTCACAGGGTTACATCTTACCATATGGTATGGATGACTATTAGCAGCCCCAGGCTCTTGGGAGCATTCTGGGAACATGCTCTGTAGGTTGTATTGAGTCCTATTGCTTTAACATTACCATGAACAGTGGTTGAAAACCACATGAACCCTGGGAGTCAGAGTGAACACCAGGCTGGCAGGAGCACTCTCTTTTTAGACTTTGTAGGGGACGGTCTGCCCTTTCCAGTTCCTAATAGCACCTGAAGCCTTGGTCTTTGGCCCTTTATCACTGAGCTTCCTTTTTTCATGTCTCCTTCCATGACCTGCCTCTTGCTTTTGACATACCAGGTTACATATGATGATGTTGGTATCTATAAGTAATCCTGTATGTTTTCTGGTTCCTTTTCCATTTTAAGAGGCATAACCACAGGTTCTGGGGACCAACGTGTAGTAGACCTTTGGGGACACAATATCCTGCTCACATCAAAGGGAAAGAGATTTTCTGATTGGTAGGTACAGAGTCTGAAGCCTAGTCCTGTGCCATCCAGAAGTGGATGAAAGTAGGAAGAAATGACACATAGGAATGGGATCCTAAGAGCCAGTGGAAGCTGATGTCTCCAACAGAGTTCATGGGGCTAACTAGGCTGTTCCCTTGAACAATTTGGGCTGGAGTTGTCTTATTTTCCTGGAGATCACCTGTTTGCTTTTAGTCCTTAAATGCATGTAATTGACCAAAGTTTAGAATTCATTGCACTCATGTTCTCTCTCTCTGTCTGTCTGTCTTTCTGTGTGTTCATGTCTGTCTGCCTGCCTGCCTGCCTGCCTGCCTGCCTGCCTGTCTGTCTGTCTGTCTGTCTGTCTGTCTGTCTGTCTCTGTCTGTGGTTTGGAGGATAGAATTTGAGGACTCACACATACTAAGCAAGTGATCTACCACTGAGATATATTTCAAGGCTTAAAAAATGAGTACGTAAAACTTGAGGTCTCATTGAGTTGGCCAGACTTCCTTGAATTGATTCTCCTGCCTCACTCAGCATTGAGTAAGTAGCTGGGCTGATGGGCTGCGACACCAAGTCTGGCTTGTTGTAAAGGGTTTATTTCACTGAATCTTAATTGTGATGTAAATTGTTTTTAAAGCCAGCAGTCTGGCGCCTTAGGATCAATGTTGTGACTATGGGGTACATACGGGGTACATATGTCTATGGGGTGACTATGGGGTGCACAGCTATGCTGTGGACATGGAAAGGATCTTAATTAGCTGACTTCCAAGCTCGTCGCAGGCATCTTCTGCTCTTCAGGACGGGCGGGCAAGGGAGAAATTTTAGAATAATGGAAAACTACAAAATGTATTTTGTTCCTATCTCTTAAATCCCCTAAATTTAAGGGAAAACAATCTTCAAAAGAGTCATAAAGTACAGGCAGGGGCAACTGGAGGGAACATTTAACTGAGATAAACTGCAATGTTCCCAATCCTGGGTTTTGAATCAACCCATAACAGGGACAGTGTCAAAGAAACGGTCACACATCTGCCGATTGAGAGGAAGCAGATGAGAAACAGAGTGGCTGAGGCATGCCCTTGGCTGAGGCTCAGCGATGTCCTGATAGATGATTCCTCTTGGGATACATTTGATGGCAGAGCCACTCAGGGAAGATCAAGGGATGCCGATAGACCTCAGAGGGGAAGAGGACCATTTGCTAGTGTCCTCTGTAGGAGATACATGGCCATCATTCCTCAGCTTGGCTTTTCATGAGGGATTATGGGAATCAGGACATTCGCAAGATACAGAGCCAGCTCGTGACTCGCCAGGAACACTCTGTATAGAGCAAAATCAAGTATTCATTCAGGGTATGAGCTGAAGAGTTAGCACAGCTTAATGGATATGAACTCTGCCCTGGAATGAGATAGCACTGAATTCAAATTTGGACTCTGATAATTAACAGTGTTGTGATGACAGGCCTGATAGTCTAAACATTTTGAACTAAATAAAAACCTTCTCTGCCAGTTTCCAGCTGAACTATCTAAATCTCATGCTTCCTTTATATCTTGCTCAGACTAGAGTCCTGGAGAATGGGGCATGTTCTAGCCAGGATTTCTCTGGTTGAAAGTGATAAATCCCACAGAAGTTGTGCAAGAAAAAATCATGACCTGTTGTAAATAAGTCACAGACAGTATAGATTTCAGGTCCAGTTGGATCCAGGAGCTTCAATGATAAATTAAAGCATAAACTCAGTGTATCCAGCTGTTGAATTTCATTTCTTCTATGTTGAGGCTGTTCACCCTCAGGCAGTCTTGTGTCAAGGTGCCTCATGGGAGCTGTAAGTAATGCTTCCTTTTTTGTTTGTCATACCATTGAATAAAGAACTTTCTTAAGGGTCTAGCCAAGGTCTTAAGACTGACTCTAATTTGCCCAACATGGACACATGCCTAATCCAGACTTGAACTTGTGTGCAGACAGATGAATTATATTGGTTGTATTCTACTTTAAAATTTCAGACTCAGGAGGTAGATGACCTACCTGAACCAAAAGGTAGGCAGGGCCTTAATGAGAAATTGGACTCTTTAGATGTGATGGTAAGGTAGGGAGAAGATATTGGGTGTAGGCATTAAACAAGGCTCACCATTGTGACCTTCAAGGTGACTGCTAGTGAGACAGTGCCTACTGTGTTAATTTGTTGACATAGTTGGGGACAGAATGTTCCAGGAAATGGAGGGAAGGTCTGCTTTCTTACCCTTCAAGTTGGTCAAAGCACAAGAGAATGGGATGAAGTCAGTTACCAGAAATGGACCACTAAGCTGATGGAGTTCTTTCATACCAGTTTGTCAAAATATATTAATTTCTATAGATTCTGATGGTTAATTTCCAGATACAATGTGACTTCCCCTTCCCAAGACCAATTCTCTGGTGGCACACATGGCTGCCTTAAGGATATTGCCTTCTGGTCCCCAGACCTTCCTCTGTCCCTCTTACCTGGTTTTATGGTCTCCACTCATTGGAGCCTGGCTTTCAAGGAGTTAGCGGCAGGCAAGGCAGCTTCGTGATTTTACCACCCCACCAAAACCATCTGAGCTGTGAGAGTTACAGTGTGTTCCAATCCAGATCACTTCCCTTTGATTTCAATGAAATTAACTTAGAAAGGAATGTTCTATCTCTATGACACAAGGAAAGCCAGCATTGATTGCCATAAATTAAAAAAAAAATGAGTGCACAATTAAGAGCAGTGTAGAGTCATTAAACCCCAGCTGGACTCCAGTTCTGCCCAGGACCCAGCCACTGCCTGCTCTCCTTGGACACAGAGAGGGTGATGCCAGTTGGAAAGTTGTTGAGGATATGCCCACTATTATCCCATGATGGCAGCAAGGGCAGAGCACAGGAAAGGAAGGACCTTCTGGAACTTGTACAATGATGGCGTCCATGTCACTGTAAGGACCAGTTAAATTGCCACCACCCCAAAGTCCGTGCCTTGTCTCTGCCCTCCCTGCTGCTGTACAATGTCTTCAGCTCTTAACCCTGCACCTTCACCTTTAGCCTTCGTTATCTCAGCTGGAGTGAAGACCCAGGGCACACATTGATCCAGGCAGTGGTTTGCTTTGGCCCCACCCACAGATGCCAGGGAGACAACTGGCCTGTCAGCACCTACATCTGCAGATGGATAGTTAAGCTCCAAGAGAAGGAATGGTAATTGATACGTTTTTTGACCTGTTGAACTCCTAACCCTCAAGATGACTGTGTTAGGAGCTGGGACCTTGGAGGTGACTAGGTCATCAGGGGAGAACCTTCAAGAATAGGGCTAGTGACTTGATAAATAAGCCCCTGGAGGGCACCTTGGCCTTCCACCACAAACCACCATTGCAGAAGAGCCATCCATGAGCCAGAAAGTGAACCCATGATAGATATAGGGCATGCTTGGACATCCAAGGCCTCAGAATGCGCTGTGAGGACTGTTTCTGTTTTACAGGTGGCCTCAGTCTAAAGTGTCTTCTGACATAAAATAACACAAACCAATTGACAGCAGCTGGAATCCTTGAAGGAAGGGGATTCAGTCTCCATGCCAGTAGCTGGCACTGGCTGAGATGCCTCAGTTTATCCTCAGGTGGAATTCTTTGTGGGACCTCTCTGTTTGGTTGGTTTGGTCTCCTCCCTGGCATGGTGGCTGTGTTCAGCAGGCAAATGTCCTAAGAGATGGAGCCAGCTAGTGAAAATAGTATCCCTTTCATGGCTTGCCTTGGGAGCCAGCAGGGTCACCTCGAGAACTCTTCTGTTTAGAATGCCAATCTTTAGAAATACTGTAGGAGTGGGGAGGTTGGCAGAGATGGCCTTGAAAGGTTTGCAGACCCATTAAACCAGCTCAGGGCCCTTCGAAGTAAGACACTGTGGACAGCTGAGGAATGAGCGTGCCTCTAGAGAGACGCACTTGCCCCTCACTGAACGAGCAGTGGGGAAATTAGACTCCCCAGGACCTCTACCTCACATTGACCAGAATCTGTGTGATTTCCTCTGGCCCCAGTGCCCCACCTGCCATCAGAACTTTCAGAGGCAGGGAGCTGGCTGAGACACCCATGAATCAGAAGTGTAAAGTACACCTAAAGCCTTGGTCAGTAGGCCTCAGCAAGGGTAAGTCGTTGGTGAACAGGATTTCAAACAAACAAGAAGCCAGCAATTGTGCAGCTCTTTCACGGTGTCGGTCTCGGAGCTCTTCGGGTGGGGTAGGGTTGCTTTGGGCTGGGGAAGGAGTTGCACTTGTGAATCTGAGTGTAAGTGACCAGGGTACACAGTGGAAGAGGATGCCTTCGTGCAGCTGTTGAGGGGGGGCACCCTACCCCACGAGCACTCTACCCCACCCACTCACGGGGAGTGCAGCGTCCCGCCTCTTGCTGGCCCTGGGTGCGCCTGGAGCAAATGTGCCTCTGGTCGGCTCCCCCCTGCGCTTGGAAAGCGACCCCTGTGAGTCCCGGGTTCAAAGGCCCGACGCGGCAGCTCCAGCCCCTCGGAGGGGCGGGGAGGCGAAGGGGGTGGTGCAGGAGCCAGAAAAGCCCGAGCTACAGCCGGCCAGCCCTGCGCAGGGATGGGCAGTGCGCTCTGAAAGTTCGTGACCGCCTCCGCCAACTAACTCTTAGCCTGGACGCGCAGTTCAGACAGCAGCAGGACTCGAAAGCTGTACCAGGTCCCTTTACCCCTTCGAGATCACAAGCTGCCACCCTCCAGGCCCGGTGCTCCCGCGCCTGATCCGGGTTCATGGAGCCAGGGCTGTGGCTCCTTCTCGGGCTCACAGTGACCTCCGCTGCAGGTAAGCGGGAGGGGCGGGGCAGCGCGCCTCTACACGCGGGAGTGCACACAAAAGGAACCCAGGCGCGGGTCTGTGCTGCGGGAAAGATAAATGAGCTTGGCTCTGCATCCTGAAGTCTTCCAGTGGCGAACAGAGGGGCCTGAAGAAATGGTGTTTACTTCCATTGAGTCTGGGGGTTTTAGTATGGGAGACTTAGGTTATTCTTTGGGCACTTTTCAGAGACTATACAAAATAGAAGTTTTCACCAGTAAAGAGTAAATAGTTTTCAGACTTCACGGGGACTGAAAATAGCTCACAAGTTTTTACTGAGTTTGCACAGACCTTTGTAAACTTTTCTAGGCGTTTGGCTTAGTTTGGAGACTGCAGGAGAAACACAACCAGCCCCAAGACATCCCTTAAGTTTGGTTGATTCTCATTGCGGTTGCGGGGGGGGGGGGGGGCGTGGGTGCCAAGAACTCTTGTTTCAGCAATTTAGGAGCCCTTCTATCTGCCTCCTGCAGGATTTGCACCTTGCCCCCAGCCTGGGGGCTCTGGCAGAACCGGTGTGTCCCAGGCCCCCCCAGAAGCTGGATCAGAAGGGGACTGTGAAGAGACTGTGACCCGCTCTGGTGCAAGGACTGTGGCCCCAACAGCTGCACAGCCTGCAAATCCTGGAAGTGCTGGGCAGGAACAGGAAGCAGGCAGGTCTGGGGAACAGGAGAATCAGGGGGTCCCTGCACACCACCGACCTCGGCGCTGCACGTGTTTCACGTACAAGGACAAGGAGTGTGTCTACTACTGCCACTTGGACATCATCTGGATCAACACCCCTGAGTGAGTTGGCCTGGGGGGTAGGGAGCATGGCTCTGTACCAGGCCTGAGGTGTCAGGGTCTTAACCAACCTCAGTCAGACGCCCCCACAATCTCCATGATGCAGAGTTCAGATCTTGCTGTGTCTCCAGCTCGCACAAGTCCTATCACAGACCAGAGGTGACCCACTTTTCTGAAGGCCAAGCCTCAGAGAAACTCAGCTGGGTTTGAGATCTGGGCAGGGATCTGGGCAGGGGCTTTAGATGCCAGAGAAATGTCTGAGCTCCTGCCCTAGGGGATACATGGGCTGAGTCTAGCTTCTAACCCTCCTTGGAATTCCCTGAGGGCAACTTGGAGCACACAGGAGAGCAGTAAGTTGGGCTTGGCAAACGAGGATGGCATCTCCCTGGGAAATGATTTCTTCCTTCCCTGCCCATCTTGGATGCCAAGCCAGAGTAGCAATAATCCTTAAATGATTGTCGTTGTTCAGGGCTGACCCAGAGTCCACAGCCATGGTCACAGATGCCCCTATGTCCAACTTTAAAATCTCTTACAAGGACCTAGTATTAGGGTGCCAGTGCAGTCTAGGGCCAGTCTTTGGTGAAGACCACCTTCCCCTGGGACCAAAGGGAGGGTTTGACTATCTGGTCTTCCTTTTGACTCCCAGTCAACCTCTGGGATCATCCTGTACTAAGACACACCTTGTAAACAGGGTTGACCTTGCTCTGACCACTATCTCCAGGGTTTGTCTCTTGGATAGCTTGAATCTTAGACTTCATCTGGATGCTGAGAAAATCAGTTCCTTGGCTATTCTGTGCATTTCCAGGGACATCTACTTGAACCTTCCTAGGGATTCTTTCTGGAAGCTTGAAGATGGCTGAGTGCAAACCCTAAGTCTGAAAAGACAACTAATGATTCTCTTTTGTGGCTTTCTTTTCTTGAAGCCTATTACTCTCAGAAACCTCTGATTAGTGGCTTTGAGGAGTCACCTACCTAGACATCTCAATGATGAATTCCCCAAAGGGGGTGTCCCCTGAGGCATCCAGTATATTTTGAACATGGTGACAAGATCTCTAATCACATCCAGGTAGATCTGAAATCTCCCCACTTTGCCTGATTGGCAATCTTGGCTTCATACCAATGAGCCACCCAGACTCCCAAATAGGTTCTGGGCTCAGCTGGACTCTGGATCTTTAATCATGGCTACTTTTGTCCTGCAACTTATTCCTCACTGAACCAAGAGCTATGCAGGTCTCGACAGTTTTGTAGATAATCCCAATGGCATCATTCACTTTCCCACTATATCTGAAGACGCTCTTGGACAGTCAGCCCACAATGGAGATGGGAGAATAACAAGGGTGCATATTGGGCAGTCATGGATTGATTTCTGTTCCCAAAGAGTGTCAGGCTTCTCCTTTCTGAGAGCCGCCAGCACCCTGACCACTGTTCTTCTTGACTCCTAACCATCCACCATCATGATCTCACCAAATGAGCACCACAGATGCAGGAATACTGGGTCCCCATCCTGGCTAGGATTCCATAAGAGAAAGAAGCAGCTCAGCAGTGAGGAACAAACAGTGCCGCATCAGGAACTGGAAAATGCCTTTGGTCTCTGCCTATCCTCCAGACCCCTGAGCACAACTTGGGCAGCAAATGAGGTACCTGGGATGAGTGCCCGAGGATCTGCAAACACCAGGAGATACTTGAGATTCTGTGTTGGAATTTTGAGCTGTACTGGGTGGTTAGAAAGGAAGCTATGCCTCTTCTGCCTTTTCTAGGACGGCCACCTGGAAGGGTTTCTCTGAGGGTCTGGTAGATCTCTCCCTGTCTTCCCCCACCTTGTTTTAGTTCTTGTCTAACCAGTGGGGCTAGAGGGGTGGGTGGATTCAGTGTTCTGGTGTCCCCTTTAACTTCTTAGGAAAGAAAAAAAATGACAGTTGCCAGACTTGAACACTTTGAATCCAGACAAGATAAATATGCTAGCAGGGAGATGTTTCCTGAATGGCCTTATTCTGTTTCTGTGGAATGACATCCGTCATTCCCTTCCTCCCCCTCTTCCTTCCATTAAGTAGATCTAGTTTCTTCTATAAAATGCTTGGAACAAGATTGCAAAGAGCTCAGTGGGCCTCCAGTGGGAGAACCTGGAAAGGTACTGTCTGGCACATGAAGTCCGGGGCTTACTCCCCATTTCTAGGTTCAGCGCCTCCTCTCCAGTGCCCCCTCCCTCTTACATTTGTCCTAAGTGCACGTCTTCTTTCTCCTACACAAATGCTCCACCAGGATGTGGCTGCTCAGGTTGAAGAGGAGCCTTGATTCTTGTTCTTCAAACTCAAACCTCGGGTGTTTTGCTTTTTTGAGATATTCCTCTTCCTGCCTATTCAGCTGAATAGAGATCAAGTCCACCCTCTGCCTTTGTCTTTGAGGGACACTAGTGAGGAGCTTCTGAATACTGTGTTCAGAGTAGGCATGGTTTTATATCTGACCCCGACTCTCTGCAGGAGTTATGTCAGAAGTTACCATCAGGCCCTATCCCACCTTCTCATGGGAAGTTAACTGCTACTTTAGGCTCAAAGGACCTTTATGTTCCCAAGAAAATCTATGATTCTCTGGTTTTCCCATGTTTCTCAGACCCTGATCCCACTCAGTCTTTTCTGGCATACTCAGCATGCTATACAGGCTCCATCAATGCTGGCTGACTTTTGGTTAAACCCTGAACCCAGTTTTGTTCCTGACCTTAGCTGCTGCTGTGGCTCTAGTCTGAAGAGCTTTCTCTCTCCCAGGAGGTCTCTTTGTTCAGGGTGTGTGGTTCTCTTCAGAAACCCAGCACTTCACTGCACCATGGAGGTGCACATCTTTCCAGGTGCCTTACCTGTAACTTTCCTTATGCTGCCCAACAAAACTCACAGCCCCAAACAAGAAGCACATTCTCTGTTCGTCCTTTGCACATTTTGACATCTGAGATCGTAACTGACAGCTGGCACAGTAGCATCCTCCTCAAACTTGCCATGGCCATGTGAAGAACCCCAACTCTCCGTAAGCTAGAAGAAATTTCAACATTGTCAACAAAGACAGAAACAAAACTACAAACCCATTCTATCTTGTCCTGGAAAATTAGAAAAGCCTAAGATAGTGAATGGGAAGATGATGCACAGGATGTCATGTGTGTGTACATTTGCATGCTTGGGGCCTCCTTGCACACATATACTTAAAATACATATGTCCTACATCAAGGCAGGTGCGGATTGTACAACTCAGGTTTCATCAGAGAGATAAAAGCACAGGGTGTATGTGTATAACCATGTGGAGACAGGAAAAAATTACTGTCATATGATCACACATGAAGGCTCTCAGTGGCTGGAAATTCCAGTGGGACATAGTTACACAGACTTGAGACCAAAGGGGGCCCAGAATAAAAATTTCATCTTTGTTAGGGAACCTCACTCATGACTCTTCCAGCTGCCAACTGACTGGATGGAGCCGATATAGATCATGCAAGGCTATCTGCTTTGCTCAGAGGGTGCTATATAAGTCATGATGACATCTAAAAATGTCCCCCACAGCATCTTCTGGATCAGTGGTTGACTAAACAACTGGGCATTGAAACAAAATTAATCCTCTTGGGACACTGGATCTAACATGGGTTCCTCCTAGAGTGGGTAGCTGACTGAAAACCAGTCCTACATATAGCAACAGAGCAGTCAGACACCCAGTGAAGAGTACAATGCGTGCTTCCCCACCTCTGCACCAGGGGACCTACCATCTGTTAATCCCTTAGGGACATCTGAAAGAGGCACTGTGATGCTGTGATGGCTACCATGTTTCCCAAACAAAAATCTGAGCCACATGGCTGACAAGCAGGAATGCATTTATGGAAAGATCAGGGCAAGACACAGGGAATCATGACTGGTGTGGTGGAAAGACTGGGAACTCTGATCTTCAGTCACTCTCTCTCAAGGCAGACTCCAGCAGCCCAGAGCGCTGCCCTTGCATTCTGACCTCTCTATATGGTAAAAGGTGTCCTCAGCTCTCTGCTTCCCCTCTATGGGGGCAGATTCTGGTCCAGCTGTGAGCCAGTGATCAAGGGGGTCTCCTCCAACTGCCATCCCCTAAGGGCATCCAGCCTGCTGTCCAGCCTTTGCCAAAGCATGCCAGACTGACTTAATCCTGCAGGAATGACATTTGTTTTGTGTTCTTTCCATCCCCAAAGAAGTAAAATGTAGACTGATAATAGCAATAATTAACACAACATTTGAATTTGCATTTTAAGGTCCTTCTACTTCAGAAAGCACAAGCCCTGCTTTCACCGTCTGGGTTCTTCAAGAAAGGCATTTTAGCAGGTTTCTAATGCCAACTGTTAGAAGACCCCAGTGGAACCGGTGGGTCTGGGACCACTGTTTCCTGGAGACTGGAGCCAGCTGTGCACCCACCATGGGACTTGGGTATCCCAATGAAAGTCCCCCTCTTCTGTGAGTCAGCCCCGGTGGGATCAATCCTGGAAATGCATTCATTTGAGGCAGAAAGGATGGGGTCTTTGTGGCCATCCTGATGTACGGAACATGTAATGAATGAATGAATGACCCAATAGCAATGGCAATGTGGGTTGGTCACACTTCATTTTGTGAGATCTACATAACTCTTTGGTATGTCTAGGTGCATGTCCTCCATGGTTTGCTGGAAGCTGAGTCTGTTGCTTAGGGCTAGAGGGGTACTCAGCTCAGTTGTGTGGCTTCTGGATGTCCTCCCAGTCTCCCTCCCTCTGTTCACCATTCCCAGCACAAGCCTCCCTTCTGTGCTACAAGTAATCCTTCATCTTTGCATTTGATGTGTGTGTGTGTGTGCGTGTGTGTGTGTGTGTTCATATGTGTATGGCTGTGTGTCATAGAGGTTGAGGCCAGAGGTCAACATCATGTGTGGTCCTCAGTCAGTCTCCACAATTGTTTTGAGGCAGGCTCTCTCGCTGAGGCCTGGGGCTCACTGATGAAGTTAGATTGTCTACTTAGCAAGCCCCAGGAGCCTCCCTGTCTTCATCTTCTCAACGCTGAGATTGCAGGCAAGGCACCACTATGCGGAGCGTGAGGGACTTGAACTCAGGACTGCATGCATGTGCTGCTTCACTGACTAAACTAGCTCTCCATCCCAAGAATAACTTTTATGTATGCCATATCTTCATGACAGTGGGCTCAACTCTTGGACAAGTCTCTCATCTTTGACAGCTTCACTTCTTTGCAATAGTGATGTTGACCCATATATATGACTCTTTGGCATAATACACCAAGAGTATTTTTATAAATAGGAAGAAATGTACAAGTAAAAGAACAAATTGTTGGTGCATCTCATGTTCTTCATTTTATTCTGGAAGCAGAATGTTGACTTGATGAGAACCCACTCCCTGTTAACCTTGAAGAGCCCCGAGTGGGCCCTCAGAGATGGTATTGTGCATGCCTGTTATACAGGGAGGTTAAGCAGGATGGCAGAGATGCTGGGACAGACAGGTGTGGTGGTTCTGAGAGATTCACAGCCCACTGGCTCCATCATCCTCTGGGTGATTTTCTTATTTCTGACTCTTATTTCATCTATTCCCACTCTTTAAATCCATGCCCTGACCTGTTTCTCATTGCCTGGTGCCATCATTAAGGTTATGCATAGAAGAGAGATGGATTTACTTAAGACCATCCCTCATCGTTGTCCAGATTTTCATGCACTTTGGGTGAAAGACTCGTGGCATTTAGAGAGAAAGGGACTGCAGGGCTGTCTCATGTACATTTCCAAAATCAGGGTAAGCAGACTCTCTGGGATCCTATCACTTGTTAGATATTCCACTTTCAAGATGGCCCTCCATGGGCCTCAGCCCCCTGAATGCAAGTAGGGAATTGTGTGCAGATGGCTGGTACAAGTGGCTGAGGATTGGTCAGCACAGTGGTTTGAACTGGTCACATGCAAGGTCTTGAAAATGTAGCCATCCTAATCCAGGACAACTTCCATCAGTACAGACACCCCTCTCCATGAAGTGGCTGTCTTGCTAGTTCCCACCCCATGCTCAGAAGACATCAATGTCTAGAAAATCCCTTCTCAAGTGCTAGGGAAGTTAGCTTCTTAGTCCATCTAACCTTGGTCTCTCCCTCAACCAGGAGAATCCAGCAGTAAGTGCCTAGCTTCTGTTCCTCTCAGACCTGCAGAATTTCTGAAGGTACTGTTTACAACCTACTTGTGTCCAGTTAGCAGAAAGGCTTCCAGACCTTGAGAGAAGGCGTGTCTGGCTGTCCCAGGCTGATAAGCAGGTGGATAAAGGCGCCTGTGGGCAAAGGTTGTTGCAGGTGGGAAGGGATTTTTGTTCCACCCTCTTCTGTTATTTCCTGTTTCTTCTCTTTGTTCTTGGTAAATAATCAGAAGGCTTGGGGATTGGAGCGTGGTGCTACATGAGGTCCCTGGTGCAAACTTCCTTGGCACAGGAGGTGGCACCTTGCCAGTTCAGGGCAAGGTGAAGGCTCTGTTTGGAGTCTCTCTGTTAAATCCCATGGGGAGTTGCAAGGAAGGTACAGCTGGACTTCTTACCTGGGAGAGTCTGATGGACTCCCAAAAAAGGGATTTGTAGCTGACAACCCCTAGTGTTGAAAAACTTGTTTTCCATCTCATTCCACACCTAGGCTCTGAAGTGGGTACAAGAGACTGGGAGTCACTAGGGTTAGGGTTAGTCACTAGGGAGTCACTAGGAATGAGCCAGAGAAGACAGTGTACATGGGACTTCTGAGAAGGAATTCCAAGGTATGCTTTCAAAAAATGATGATTAGCAAATGATGCTGGCTAGGTGCCATAATGCCAAGTGATGCCCCCACTCCTGAGATTGTGATTTCTTCATGTACCCATTTCCACCTCCTCCTTGGAAGTCTTAACACCTTGCATGTCAGTTTGAGTTTGAATAACTTAGTTCTTAAATCGTTTGACAGAAATATGCTATACTTGAGAACCTTGGGATTAAATTTCAGGGTAGGCTGCAAAGGTCAGCCCCTCCAGGCGATGCTTTCCCCTGAGTTCCCGGGGGAAGTCAAAGAGAACAAAAGATGCCTGGGAGCAAAGTCAGGCCAGGCTGGAATGCAACTGAAACTCATAGACAGCTTGATTTGAAGCAAGAAAGACTGGTAAGAGGTTGTGACCCAAAGTGACCCTAAGGGAGCATTTGGGTTTCTGCCTGATGAAAGGGGCATTGCGGCTAGGAACTTGGCCTTAAATCTAAAGGCCTTTTCGAGTCCTTGACATCTCTGGTGTGGTTTATTCCTACAAGAATTTAAAACAAAGGAAGCTGGGAGGTAAACAATGCTTCCTTCAAGGAGGCTCCATGGTCATGGCTGGAACCAGCCTGACTTCAACATTCCAGCTCTCAATCCGGAGCTGTGTCCTTGGCATCTCAGCAGGTCCACTGGGGAGCTGTTAGTGGGTCTGCCCCGCACAGTGGGAGACCATGTTTAGCCACTACTCAGTTCTATTTCACATGAGAAAATAACCTACTCCTGTTTTCTGTTAGTACGGCAGTGCTGAAGATGAGAAGCACATACACGCAAAAACTCAGATGCACTGTGTGCATGTCCATCATATATCTACATGGGTGCAAGCACTTAGGCCCCTCATTAAGTTTAGAATCAATTGTGCTCAAAGGGAAAACTGACTTGCAGAATGGCTGGATGTGGTGGGTGATGGCTGCCGTAAGAATACGTTGCTCGTCTACACACACAGTTTAGAAGGTTAAATTCCCAGCAGCCTAGGTCTTCCTAGCACAGGACTATTATGCCTCATGTGCCTTAGCCCTGTCACCGATCCTTAGAGCCAAGAGCTCTTGTAGAACTTGAAAGCACTAAGCCTTCCCTTTTTTATGGCCTTTGGAGGCAGACATAGCAGAAGGTTCTAGTAAGCAGTGACTGGGGCACTTCGGCTCTATCCTGACCTAGTAAGTTAAAAACCAGAAACAGATTTGTATCCTAAACCACTAGAAAGGCCTAGAGAAACGGGTGGCCAGAGAGATAAATGGTCTATAGTGATTAGGGGAGGGGAAATTGCTTTGCTGAAAGTTAGAAGCAACTAATTGAGAATACGTATCTGATTTCTGTGTGTTTCTTATATGACTGCATGGGGGTTACAGGGCAAGATACTTCCGGGTACAGTCGTTCAGAGGCTGCAAACTTCAACATGAGAAGACAAGGTATTTTCATAAAGTCAAAGTCAGTACAAAAGTCTATACCTGCAAGAAATCAGCAGGTTAGATGCTGACCTTCAGCCTGCCTGTCCCACTTCACCCCAATTCCCTTCCTGACTTCCTATTTGAGAATAAAGCCTGTTTTTCTAACCCTAACCCAGGTATTTTTAGTGTGAGAGAAATATCAGCTTTGTTGGCACTGCAGGATGGTCCTGATACAGGCCACAAGCTAGACCTTGTCACCACTGTGGTGTCATTAGGCAAGCCTGGTCACATCTTGTGTCCTGACATGGGCTCTCCTGAAAAGCAGCGAGGTGGGCTCCACTCACATCCCACAGGAGGTTTAAAGGGCGGTGTGATGGGTGTTTTTGAAAGCCCCTCTACAGGGGCTCCTTCACCCCTTTCAATACTTGCTTCGGTTTGCCTCTCCTGGCTCCACATCTGACAGCTATTCTGAGCCCCATCTGTCTGCAGCTTTGTATAAAGTTGTAATGAAGCCAGGTTTCATGCCTACATCTGACTTTGGAATTGGCCAGGGTCATAGGGGAGGCAAGGCTAGAGAAACTCTAGATACTTTGATGCCTTTGGTCGTACCGTGGAGAAGAAGCTAGGTACTCGAGGATTCTTTAGATATCTTATTTTCTACATATTTTATTTCTCTTAACTTTTCAGGGAAGAACAGAGCCTTAACTCTTAAGCTTCCTCACAAACATGTAAGAGCTTTTTCCTGTCGCCTCTGCCTGCTGTCCCGCTGTGTGGAGATGGTAGAACTGGTTCTGTGTCCCAGTGAGCTGGGAGCTGATGGTTTCTGTGGCTTGGGGTTTTGCTTGTTTGTTTTTCTAAGGCTCATCCTGGGAACCTCTCAGAATAGTGGGCAGGCCTTCTAAGTAGCAACACGACTTGCCACTTCTCAGATCCCCCAATGAGGAAGAAACTCACCCAGGATCTCAGAGAGTCATCAGATCTGGAGCCTGGGACCTCCCACTGAAGGCCTCCACCTCCAGCCCAGTTTATGCCTTATCCCTCCATGCAGCCAGCCACACATATGATATATACATATGTGTGGGGCGCAGTGTTTCCTCTGATCTAAAGACCACCACACTTCTCACAGGGAGATCCCTCCTATCATCAATAGTTTGCCTCACTGTCACCATAACAACCATCTGAAACAACTTAAGAGGGTGTGGCGATTCATATTGTCGACTTGATGGCCTAGAACCAGCTTCTGTGGGGGAGTTTGCAGACTGGGTTCATTGAGGTGGGTAGATGATTCCTAACTGTGAGCAGCACCATTCCGTGGGCTGGGGTCCTGGACTGAATATCGAAAGGAAAATGGAACTTAGCAGCAGCGCTCACCTCACTGATTCCTGCCTGCAGATGCTGCTGGCTGCTCCTGCTCAGGAGCCTTTCCTGCACTGACAGTCTGTGTTCCTGAACTGTGGACTCAACAGACTTTTCCTTCCTTAAATTTTGTCATAGCAAGAAGAGGGATTAGTTTTGTTCATGAGAAGGGACACACCCCTTTCTAGTGACACCCCCCATCCTCTTTAGTATTTTGTTTCTCTGTGTATCTCTGGCTGTCCTAGAACTCACTCTGTATGCCAAGCTGACCTTGATTTCAGAGACCACCTGCCTCTGCCTCGAGTGCTGGAATTATCTGCTCCCCTCCTGTCTCAATGCCATACTTGTGATACTCTATATCAGCTCTCAGTGATGCCATCAAACTGTGACTCCAGACAGGGCTTAATCCTTTGGTTAGGTCAAAGTTCTTCTGACCACTAATCCTCTAGGGTTTTGTAATCCAATAACGTTGACAGTTAAGATTAATTACCCAAGCTTGGTATTGTAGGACTATAATCTCAGCCTCTTAGGGGAGCTGAGTTGAGTGGATTGGAAATTAAAAGTGATAGAAGGACTTGAAAGGTGGAATAGACTTAGTGGAAATAGGGAAAAGAAAAAGCAAAACCATGATGATTGAGGTGGACCAGTGATAGAGGATTTGTCTAGTTACATGAGGCCCTAGGTTCAATTCCCAGTATGGGAATGGGGGATTAAGCATATTTTCCAGAATGGGTGGATGAAGGACCAAGACAGTGGAAACCCACTCAGTCTCTGCTTTGTACATTTAGGAAACAGCAGAGACATCACCATCATTATTAAGACACCATGACAGTTTAAGGGTGGGCCTGAACCAGATACCTGTGCAGAGGTGACCAGGCAGACACTGTCCAGTGACTCATTGGGTCAAAGTTCTGCTGTTTTGACTCCCAGGAGATTGTGTCAAGGCTAGTCCCCAAGAATACCATAGCTTCAGAGGAAGATAAGTCTGTCAGTCTTGGAATTGATGATGAGCGGATCATTCCTCAATAGTAATAGTCATTGTTGGGAAATGTCTGAAAAGTCATGTATCAGTCATAGCATGGGACCCTTGGTGTTGGTATCATAGCTCTAAATTCTCTACACTCTTTAGCTCGTCCAGTGGATGATAAGAACTCTGCCATGGGCTTTTCCGACAGTGATCTGTGAGGGTTTTCTGCAGCAGACACAAAGGAAGCTATAGGTGGCCAGTTCTCTGCTGCCATGTTTATAAAACATGAGGTGCAGATGCGAACCTATGCAGTCAGCAACTGTACCTGTATCTTGTCTGCTTGGAAATTGAAGACTTGTGGAACCTTGGCTTTCTGTATCATTTTATCCTTGGTGATTGGAAGGACACCCTGTGGGCGGGCTGGCTGGCTGAAGGCCTGGCCCATGATTTTCATAAGTGCATATGATGAGTGAGCAAGGAAGGGATGGGTAAAGGTCAAGGCTCCTTATTGACTCAACCAGTCGTCCAGAGCTGGACTCTGAGCAGAGGAAAGGACAGGTACTGTGCTTGCTTCCACCTGCTCAAGACGGTCCATGGCACTTGCCACTCCACTGTGCGCACAAGCAGGAGGAAGAGACTCTACCCAGCTCAGTTTGTTGGCTTCATCCTATTTTTCTAGTTTATTGGTGCAGTGAAAAAACATCTCTGCTTGGAGACATGGAGGCTTAAAGGCAGAAGTTTCTGTCTCACCTGGTCCCACAGCCATTCAGTCTCAAACACACAGAGGCGAATATTAACTATACATGCTCAGCTGGTATCTCAGGCTTATTACCAACTACCTCTTACACTTAAATAAACCCATAATTCTTATTTATGTTTAGCCACCTTTTCTCAGATCAGCATTCTCATCTTGCTTCCTCTGCATCTGTCTGGAGACTTCCTGTTCTCAGAATTCTCTTAGTCAGTGGGAGTTTGTGTTGATAAGCAAGAGATGCCTGGCCTAGACATGATGTATGGAAGGGACTTCTCAGAAGGAGAGAGGACACTCTTGGATTAGAAGGGAACAAAGTGGGGGGGGGACTCAAAGGGGCAACTGCTGGCTAAGGCAGGGAGAGCAGCCCCATGGTGCCTTTGGTCCTTGTTCTCCTTCCTTAGAAATTTTGGAAGAGAGAGACTGGGTGGTTCCTCTAGGGAAGGGCAGAGGAAACTGAGGCAGGTAGCTGAAGGGATGAGTCACAAAGGAACATGGGAAATTGGATTCAAGGAGACAGGAATCCCAGATATGGTCCTCAGGCTCTGGATGGAGAAGCCTCTGCTTTCTGTCAGTAGTGGGGCTCCTATCTCCAGGATTGTTTCTCCCCATCATATGCATTTGTGTGTAGCAGGCATCTAATTGATGCTTGTTGACACAAAGAGAGTTGTCTCCTGGCACTTGGCATCTTCTCACACTGGGGAGAACACAGTTCTAACTGGTTACTTCTTCCGAGCTAGTAAGGAACATGGTGGACACCAGCTTCCTTGACAGAAAATTTAAGGTGATAGCCAAGTAGCTCCATCTCAGGAAGGCTTTAATAGGACCTGAAATGGAGCCCTGGCTAGATAGCATGTAAGGATCTAAGAGGAGTTTGTCTGGAGCTGGGAGGTGAGAGACTGTATCCATAGTGATTCTGCTGCCTCCTGGCCAGGTACCTACCTGCTAGTGCAAAACATTTGTTTCTCCTCTTTCTGCTGGTATGCTCCCCAAAGCCCTGTGAACTGCATGCTGGGCTACACCATTGTCTCTGCTTGCCTGTTTCAGAAGGGAAAAGCATGAACAGAAAGGCAGATGGAAACCTTGACCCATGTCCCAAGAGTAGAATGAGTAGGTAGTGAGAATTATCTATTGTTGGGGAGACATTCAACCAGAACTTGAGTTTCTTCCCTCCCTCCCTCCCTCCCTCCTTCCCTCCCTCCCTCCCTCCTTCCCTCCCTCTCTTCCTATTCTATATAACAAAATAGTAATAGG
Organism: Sigmodon hispidus; assembly: GCA_004025045.1. Lineage (NCBI taxonomy): Eukaryota > Metazoa > Chordata > Mammalia > Rodentia > Cricetidae > Sigmodon > Sigmodon hispidus. Next base: position 54,455 of record PVIH01005334.1, read on the forward strand.
TACTGATTTTGTCAGTGTTTCCCTCTGCTTAGCTGGCTTTATGTTATGAGAGAAGCTACTAGCTCAGGATATGTAAAGTCAGATGCTCATTATAGTGATCTCCGCAACAACCAAACAGAAAGTGGCCAGCGCAGAACTATTGCAAGTACTGGAGCCTGGGGTCAAGTGAGATGCTTTCTTACAGCTAGCTCAAGGCTGGCACTGCCATGGTGAGATGCAAGGCTGCTGCCCAGGCAACCTTAGTTATGTAAGAGAAACTGAACAATACACTGTTGGATGGAGGAAGCTGGCCATGCCAGAATGCTAACCTGAATGTGAATCCTTGCTTTATGAGCAGGGCCTCCTATCTGCTTATGGTGTTTGCCCATAGTTTTCTCCATCAAGTGTGGCTAATGCCATTGAGTGGGGAGGTGAGGTGCAACCTTTCTTTCAGTTTGGTCCACTTACTCAGCAGGTGATACCCATCTCCTGATCCCCAGCCTTTCCTTGTCATATCTATACCCTAACCCTTTAAACGTCACATGCAGGGGCCAACTTCACTGTTAGAAAGACAAAATTTACTCATTTTTTTCTAGGAAAAAGCCCCAGCTAAAACAGTTCTTTTCTTTTGTTTTGTTTTCCAAAGTTGTTTGAGAAGTTCTCATTGAAAGATAAATGAAGGGTATTGTGTGTGGCACTGCAGATGAAGACTGAATGCAGGAGATTTGGGAGTTTAGTATTTAATAACATTTATATATGACATTTGTGAAAACTTAGAAAATAAAGACACTGTGATAAATAAGATTCTGGCATCTTCCTCGTTGATTAAATAATGAGTGTTCTCAGTACATAAGTTGAGAGATAATTTATTATACAAACACGCAGAGTACTAGACACTACATATGTAGGTATGATGGAGAGTGTTTTGTTTACCCATCTCTTCATCTGCTTCTCTTGTGTGGGCCTCTGTGGTATAACTGACATCAACAGATGGAAAGACTGCCTGTCTCTCTGAGGAATTGCATTATCAAACACTACTGCTCAACTATAGACAGTCACAGTTGGGTTGAGTGTACTCATCCAAGGTTCTCAGCCAACTTAATTCCATTTTCATGGTTCCACTATTCAGTATTTTATGTTGCTCATTTGGAGATGGTGACCACAGGCAGTACCAAAAATGAAGTACAGACTATTACAAGGTGGGCGGTGGTACATGGCCTGTGAGCCAGATGAGGGCAGACAGAGAATAGCATTGCTGTGGTTTTCTGGTTCCTTTATTGCTTAGTCACACATCCCAAACACAGCAGGCCTGATGAGTGGAATTTTTCTACTGATGAAACACAACTTCTCAAACCAATTAAATAATCAAAGGACCTAATTTTCATCCACTGCTTACTCTTTGCTGAGGGTTTTCTGATGCAGCATCTCATTCCAGCAAATGCCTAGCAATCTTTTTGTATACTGAGCGAGTGGAGTGCTTGTAATATAAGTGCTTTACGACTTAATAATGGAATTGCCAGGTAATCTCTATGCACTCTGTGTACCATTTCATTGCCTGAGCATATGTGCTTGATGTTTCTTTCTTTTTTAAAAAAATCATTTTTTTATCTCCTAGTAGCATGTGTGGTGGATATTCAATAAAAGTATCCTAAAATATAGAGGAAAGAGACAAGCCAAGAAGGTCAAGGAGTGGTGGCTCACATTTTTAATCTCAGCACTCTGGAAGCAAAGATCCTCTGGATCTCTGTGAGTTCAAGTCCAAACAGTGCTAGGCAGTGTTGGCATCCACTTTTAATCCTAGCTCTAGTAATGTTGGATGAGGAAGTAAAACAGCTGTGTGGGGAAAGGAATGCAATGCAGGAGAAGGCGGAAGTTCTTTTTTGCCTGTAGGCACAATCAGTCTGAGAACTCCTGTAGAGAGGACCTACCCTATTCGGCCTGAGGAGTTGGCTGGGTGAGAATTGGCTGTGGTTTGTTCCCTGTCTCTCTGATATTTCAGCTTTTCCCCAATATCTGATTCCAGGTTTTATTATTTACTACATAGAATTTGTGAAATAAGCATGTGAATTCTTGTAGGCGTGAGCGTATCTATATTTCACACTTAAAATGATCCTAGCTATAGTGTATGCTTAAGAACCCAGGAAGTTTCTTTATAATGATATTTTCCATGACTGAGTTTATTAAACTGCAAAGAATCTGGTTTTGTGAAGCTTGGATTATCTCACAATTAGCAACCAAAGGCTCAATCAATGTTTTTTGTGTCTTTAGTGTTTGTTATGGTTGTTGTTCTCTTGAGACAAGATCTCATTCTGTAGCTCATCTAGTCCGTACAGCTGAGGCTAAGGTCTAACTGTAAGTGATCCTCCTGCCTCAGTTCTTATTCTGCTTTGTGTTGAGTCCCTAGTTGCTGCAGAAGTAAAGGGCCAGTTCTATGCTCTGTTCTGTTGACTTTGATTTTCAGGCAGCCTTATAGCCCAAGCTGTTCTCAGTCTTGTTATGCAATCAAGCTTGGTCATCTTCCCATGCCTGTCTCCTTAGTGCTGGGAGTGTAGATATGATCCTCTAGGCCCAGCTCTGCTATCTACCCTTGAGGAGCAGATGTTCAGCAGTCAGACCTGGGCAGGAAACTCTCTGACCTGACTCTGAGTGATAGGACTGCTGTAACCCTCCCTTGGCCACTGATCTTCCACCCAGTGCAAGGAGACTCTGGAACTACAAAAGTACCTTTTCTAGACAGTCTTCTCAGTAGTCTGAGGCCTGGGATCCTCTTACCTGAGTGTCCCTGAGCCTGTGACTCTTCTAGGGCCTGTGTGTGTGGATATTACCTAGGTGTGTGTCCCTAAGGACACAAGAGGGACCAGGCATATATTCCTCAACAGCAGAATGGCTGTTGCATGAATCCTGCTTGGTCTTATAATAAAAACCTGGAGCCAGATATTGAGGAAAAGCTGAAAGATCAGAGAGACAGGAACAAGCCGCTTCTCATGGGGAAGATCCTGTCCCCAGGAACCCTCAGACTGAATGTAAAGGAAGGGGAAGTGCAGCGCAAGGGCTGAATTCCTTCCTCCTCCTGCCCAGCTATCTTACTTCCTAGTTCAACTTTCCTAGTGCTGTGATTTAAGTGTTTCCCAAGTACTGGGAGCATAGGTGTGGGATCCCAAGTGCTAGTGTGCACCATCACTACCTGGCTCTGTTTGGCTTTGAACTCAGGGATCCACATGGATCTCTGCCTCCCAAGTGCTGGAATTAAAGGTGTGGATCACTACTCCCTGACCTCAATGGCTAACTCTGTGGGTGCTTCTGTCCTCTAATTTTTAGGCAATCTTTATTAGATATACACTTTCACCACAGATGGCTGCTTGTCGGATGGTGAGTTGGTAGATCTTGAGATATAGCCTGGGAGTGAACGACCCTGCCCTGGTGTGGGATGAAGCAGGAGGGAAGAGAAGTTGCTAGTGTTGCTCTGGTTGCTGTATGTTATTTGAGAACTCCAAGGAACACCTAGATGCAAGGCTGCTATTCAGAGGTGTTAGGAATGTCATTTTTCCAGGTTGAGTGACAGGACTCTTCCATAAGCATTTATCAAATTGATCAATAATCTTTTAATATTTAGACCTGGAGTAGGTAGACCTCCATGTTGAATTCTTGTTCCGAATGCTGTCCATGTTCACGGGAGCAGGACATGCCAAGAAGCTCTGGCCGGCTCCTAAGAGCCCTCCATCCCCTGGGAAGGGGGCTCAGCTCTGTAAACATTCTTTGAAGCTGTCGGGGGCGTTTGTGCATGGCTCTTCTGGAGGCTGCTGGAGAAGTGCTAACACATGTCTATTAACAAACACCCAGTTGTCTCGTTTCCTTACTTTAAAAACACTTTAGACAGAGCGTTTGCTTCGGCTAAGTGGCTCCACCGACGCATGATCAGATGACAGTAATTTCAGAATGGCAGGTCTTGATGCTGATGGAGAAATGGGAACATTGCTGTTCCTCACATGTAATGTTCACCGAGAAACAGAGGACTAGCTCTAATGTCAACACTTAGAGATTTACTGTAGCCCTGTTACTGAAAAAAATATACCTTCTGCCAAATCTGGACCCACAACAATGGCCACATTGTTCTCTCCCCCTCCCCACCTCCTGTTCCTGAGTGAAGAACCAGGTCTCCATAGGGCCTTCCTTCTCTGTCCACATTGCTCAGCAGTTGGGCCTATCTGGGTTGCCAGGGAACCTTGCTCTGCTGCCTCTTAGGGTGCTTGGCAGAGAGGACTGGAGCAAAAGCAAGAGGGACATTAGTGTAAGGATGTGGGTACTTTTAGGTCTCCAGTCAGCAGGAAAGAAGACTGCTGTGGAAGCCTCTGGCCCCACAGGCCACCCTGCCTGACTCTCCTCAATACCCCCAAAGACCTTGTGCTTCTAAGAAAAAGAAATTCAATTTGATTTTATTTTGAAAACACAGAGGATTCAAGGCCACTCTTTGAGGTGGATAATTGGTGATACTCTGTGGGATTCATAGAAAGAGGGACGAACAGAAAGGCCCAGACTTACTGGAAAAGGGCATTTGGCCCTGTAAGCTCCCTTAAGTTCTTAGTAGTTTGTCCCCCAGATCGTGTTCAGTTCCATTAATGAATTAGGCATGTGGTTTTGACTTCTCACTCAGCTCTAGAAGTGTTTCCTCTCTGTAGAATGAGCCGTGGTTGGGCTGTGCTCGCTCTTAAAACCAGATTTAAACATTTATTGCTCTAGATGACACGCCTTCCAATCCCTACCCTAACCAGAAGTGGTTGATTATTTCAGACAGTTTTTGCTGAACAATAAGACCTTCCCATGGTGAATTTCATTCTCAGCCGCCCCACTGAGGTAGCGGGAATGGCTCCTGGAGAGCATCAGGGATACCCGCTGGTGTCTGTCTCTTTGAGGAAGCTGCATCCAGAGACCAGTGTGGATCTTTAATAACCGCAATGACATCTGCCCCATTTTTCCTAGTACCAGTTGTGAGGCCTGCTATGGAGTTTGCTTAGCACTAAAGTTGCCAGGGACCGCCTCAAGTATGGGAGGACCAAAGTCAGGCTCCAGACAAGGACCAGGGAAAGGGTCAAGTCAGATTTCTTTGTCAGGAACATTGAATAAACCAACAAAGAACTGGTTCCTGACAAGAGAGTCTAGTGGTTCGTGGATATATGTGTCTGTGAGATTATGCATGAGGAAGCCAATGTCAACCCAAAGTGTCATTCTCAGGAGCCACCCATCTTGTCTTGGGACAGCTTCTTTCACTCCTAAACAGACAGGCTGGCCCCCAAACCCGACCCAAGGCTTCTTCTATCCTAACTCCCTGACATTGGGACTATATGCACATGCCAGCACACTCCACCTCTTCATGTGCATTCTAGAAGCTTAACACAGGTCTCATGAGTGCAAAGATTTTAACTGAGACCTTCTAGGGATGGTCTTGAGGTCTGGGCTGGGTTTTTAGGACCTTCTATTCAGGAGCCTTCAGGGTTTGATCTGGAAAAGAGAGAAACCCAAGAATGTATACAGAGGAGCTTGTAGCTTGGCTTCAGGTACCTCAGTGAGGTTGAGGTGCTTCTGAGTGCATATGTTCTGTGTGGTGATATGCTATATATTTAATAAAACCAGTCTGGAATATCAGAGAACAGATTCACCCACAGTCAAACCAGGAGGGTTAGAGAGTGGTAACTCACTTGTCTTTAATCCTAGCACGGGAAAGACTGGGAGTGGTGACCTATGCCTTTAATCTCATAACTCTTGAGACAGAGCTCTTTCTGTGTTTCTGTGAGTTCAAGGCCTAACAACCAAATAGTAATAGCTCACACTTTTAATCTTAACTGTAGAATTATGATGCAGAGTTGAACCCGGAAGTGAAACCTAAGGCAGGGTTGTAGGAAGACAGAGGATTAGTCTGTAGAAGCAACAAGGCAGAGAAACTGGAAGATAGCTTTTACCCTGAGAGGCTGGCTGGGTGAGATTTGACTGTGATCTGTTTCCTCTCTCTGATATTCCAGCTTTTCCCCCAAAACAAACAAACAAACAAACAAACAAAGGACTGAGCCATCTCTCCAGCATTTTTTGTTATTGCTGTTTTGGTTTTATCAAGACAGAGTTTTCTATGTAACAGTCCTGGCTGTCCTGGAACTTTCTTTGTAGACCAGACTGGCCTTGAACTCACAGAGATCTTCCTGGCTTGACTGTGGGTGGATAATTTCTCTGGTATTCCAGACTGATTTTTATTAAATATATGATATATCACCACATTTCTGTATGGCTGCTAGGACAGTCAGCTCCTTCTTAGGCCTTCTGCCTGTCTTTCCATCTCAGAAGACCATCTGGATGCCTGGTTTACTCCAGACAATTCCCAGCTATATATATGCTATAGTGGGGTTCTTTGCCGTGGAATGACTGAACAGACCTCCCTCACATTTCTCCATCCTCTGCAGACAGACTGTGCCCTATGGACTGTCCAACTACAGAGGAAGTCTTCGGGGAAAGAGGTCCTCAGGGCCATTTCTGGAAAGCCCCCAGCCTTTTCCAAGGACACGCTTGCGCTGTGCTTGTATGGGGACAGATGACAAAGCCTGTGCACGCTTCTGTGCACACACAGCAGATGTCAACAGGTATGACATACCTTCCAGTCCCACTCATATGTAGCTACAAGTGACTGATGGGCAAAGGTAAGCTAGGGGCTTCAGAACAATATGTGAAGAGGGACTTGGACAGGTCCTCAACTGCCTTTGCCTTTGAGAACAGAGGCCACAGCTTCTGCACCTTGGAGCTTTGTAAAGAAGCCAGAATGAGTTGGAAACATTTAGAGTGAAGACCTGACCAGTCTCCACTTGTGTGTTTTGTTTCTTTGCAAACAGCCATCAGGAGTTTATATTGTTACTGTCTCACACAAAGGACCCCTTGACCTAGGTTATCCATTTGGTTTCTGTGTTACCACTGCATCTCTCCCCTGAGTTTAAAATTGCATGGTTTTCTCAGCTGCACAGAGAAGTACATAGATCCATTTTGAGTGAGAAGCCTCCATATTTGCTCTGGGGCAGCCACCTGGACCACTGTTCCCTAGATTGCTGAAATCCTTGGCTCCTTTTTCCTTTACATTAGACAGAGCAATCAAGCCAGGCAGCAGGCAGAGAAGCCTAGCACCAGCATGACAGAAGGGCTGGGTGGTATTGTAGATGGGACTCTGTGAACATCTTTATGATCTATTTGAGTAAGGTGAACCCAAAGCAAAGCAGACATATCCACAAGGCTGGGCTCTGCCATCTGGACAACCTAGTGTTCACTATACTTTTGTTCTCCCAACCAGGGTTTTGTGAATCCAATGAGTAACTGAGGGGTGTGCTTGGGACTTAGTCCTTGGGGAACATACTAATGTGCTTGTCACTGAGGAAGAAGAAGTCAGAATCTCACACTCTAAAACCAGCTACATTGGAAATGCTAATTCCTGAAAACTGCTGTGTCCCTACAGTGATTTCTCGAGAGCAGGAAGATCATTTGCCGAAGAGAAGGGGGAATCCAGAGGCCCACATCAGAGGTGAAGATGGGGTACATTCATTCAGGAACCCAGGATGGGTGGAGAGGTGGCAGCTGGTTTCAGAAAGTGGCCAGTGGATCTCCAGAGATCACAAGGGTCTCCATCAATAGATACTGGTACATTTTGGTCTACCAGCCCTTGATGTATATTATTATTGCTTCCTCTCTAGTCCTGAGCAAACTCTCTGTGTTTCTGGAGCCCCCCCATCCCTCTTCATTCTAGGGTGGTGACTGCCAGCTCAGCTCACACTGGAATAGTAAAGCCTGTCACTTGCTATTCTCACTGCTCTCCTGAGCTGGGACAATCAATCCCACTTAGGCCTCTATTTCTGTAACCAAGTGATCCCTGTTAAATCATTTCCCTTCAGTAGAGGTAGATGTGTACATGGGCGGTAGACCCCTGCCACTACCATATCCAGCTCAATTTATTGTTGTTTTAATGCTTGCTTCTTTGTTTGAGTTTGTGGGTGTTGTTATTGTTGGTTTGGATATTTTTGGGGTTTTTTTGGTTGATTTTTGGAATGAGCAATCCCGAGGGCTTCCTGCAACCAAGCTGGACTTATTTAACATTCTATCAATTAGAAGTCATTATTAATAATGGCTCAGCTGCCTATCTGCATTGGGATGGTAATCTATGTTCATAAAAATAGCCTGGAGGTAGCTGCATCTCCTGCAGGAAATGATCCAAAGAAAGATTAGCCAAGTTCTGCATCCAGGAGTTTCCCAAATCCATGACATGACTCCCAGTGATCTAGAGAAATGGAAGGAAGCAGAGAGGCCAAGGAGCCATCGGGTTCTCAGAGAGTATGTGCCAATGTACCAGATCCCCAAGCTGGTTCTCATTTGACCCGCTTTCTCTCTCTCTCTCTCTCTCTCTCTCTCTCTCTCTCTCTCTCTCTCTCCCTCTCTCTCCTTCCCTCCCTCCTTCTCCTTTCTTCCTCCCATCACTTTTTTATGCCCCTAATCAAACTTCTGTTGGTGAAGAGCATGGCTGATTAAAGCTATCCATCCATTGTATCATTTAATAATTTACTTATGCATTTCATTCATCCAAGATCTGTTAGGCACCTGCTACATGCTGGGTCCTCACTATTCTAGACATGCAGAGAATGAGGCAGGGTTTTCTTTAGTTTGGTTAGTATGAAAGCGGAGAGCAGACAATTATATACAATACAAACTGAGGCAGTGATTGGCTAGACAGAAGCCATCTTACCATGCAAATGACCTTAGCACAGAAGTAGGAGGTGAGGCATGAGCTACATGGATACAGGGAACCTGGAGGGATGAATGTCACAAGGAGCTATGTGCAGAGAAAGCAAGTTAAGGTTGCCTTCCATGATGCTGCAGTTATGATTGTTCTGTCACGTGATCAAAGATGAGCTTGAGATGCTGGAGAGAGGATTCAACCAGTAAAGTGCTTTAATGTGCAAGCCTGAGGGTGATGGCTGAGGTGGCAGAGAAGCAGCTCCCTGGAGGCTCCCTGGGGAGCTAGCCCATTCTAAGCACACAACCCCAGATCCCAGGAGAGAACATTTCAAAACAAAACAGGTGACTAATCCTGAAGAAGGACATGGGAAACTGCCCTGTGACCTCCTCAGGCATGTGCACACACATGCATATACACTGTCTCTTCATCCCATCCATACACCCAACTAAAAATAAGATTGAATTTGATGGCAGGTGTCCTACCAAAGCCTGTCAAGGTACCCTTCCAGAACCTTCTAATTCATGTAAAGTTCTTTGAAGATAGTTTCTGTCAGAGAAGTGTTTAAATCAGCCAACATCCCTCCCTGCTTCTCTGTAGGACATGAGTTTGTCATGGCCAGAGTCACAACAAAGAGTGAACCAACTGAAGACCTCCCGGTGGCCATCTGTGCTCTCATTCTGTTCACACCTTTGAAGTAATTCAGCCTTTGAGATTGCTGAGCACTCACTGGAAAGGGGGAACTTCCGGGCAGAAGACAGCTAAGAGATTTGGCCGGAAGTCACCTCTTCATGTTGGGAGAGCTGATGTGTCTGTCAGCTGGTGTGCTGTCTGTCATGACACCCTCCTTTTTTCTTTTCTTCTCTTTCCTTGAAATAGGTTGAAGTCAAGGACAGATAAAGCCAGCTGGCCATAGCAGCGTGCTACCGTTGATGCTTCTTGCTTCCTACAGCAGACTTCATCCTCACCCTCCCTGCCTGCCAGCTGCCTTCCAGGAAAGAGCCATAGTGCTTCTGCTTACAGATTTCCTCTTTGGGGACAAGGGGGGAACTGGCCTGTGGGAAGGGGGAGAGAAAGAAAGACCCACCCAAAGAGCCCCACTTTTCATATAACCCTACTCCAAGAACGCCCAGGTCCAAAGGACCCCAGCTTCCTTAATGGGAAAAATGATCCCAGATGTGCCCTGGGGGCCAGATGCCTGCCGCTCCGGTTTCACAAGGAAATTGTTTGGGTGGTATGTTAAGTCCAAAAGCTACTTGCTGGCTTTTGACATGACTCCTCTTGGAGAGTAAGTGGACACCAGGCTGGCTCTTTACAAAAGTAAACACACACCCATCTCCTAGAAGATGCAGGATACCCATGTGCTGGAGCAGCCCTGCTTCTGTAGCCTGCCAGGCCTGTGTGAGTGAGAAGTTGCCAGGTATCTCTCTGATTGAGATCTGGGTCCTCACTGGGCTGTAGTCTGAGAATTTGCAGCTGATAGGAAATAGAACCTTCAAGTTCTGCTATGTGCTCACCAAAACAATGGATCTCAAAAATAAGAAGAAAAGTGAGACAAGAAACCTCAACACGTGTGAGATGGGGGGGGGGGAAGAAAGAGAATACTTGATGGTTTTGAATTCCAGGGCAAGGGCACACAGCAAAGAGCAGTGGGTTCTGCAGATGGCCTCTGTGTCAGAGCTCCCAAGTCTGCCTTGCAGGGAGCTGCCCTGAGGAGAGTCTGGCTGGAGGCTTAGTAGACTGAATATCTACTTTCATGAATAAATGTGGATCTTTAGGGAGTGGCTTCGAAATTAGCTGAAAATGCAAACTCTTTGTACATTGTGTAAATTCTTGTTTATATAATTGGCCACAACTGGGAATTGTAATGCCTGATGGTTTAAAATCTATTAGCTGAACTCTTTTTGCTGTGTTCATGGAGTGTGTGTGTGTTGGGGGACGGATTGTGAGTTCCCATGTAAACTCTGTTATGCAGGCCCAGCTGGGAACAGCCTGCCCACCTCCTGACCAGGCCTCACAGCAGTGAAAACCTGTCTTTGGGTAAGCGCCAAGGGCACCATGCGGAGACACTTTAGCTGGTGTGTGAAGTGGGGCCTTTACCAGATGTTGAACTTCAGAGGAGTACCTCCTAAGTTATTACAGGTGTGAGTGTGCCTGTCTATTGGAGGGAGGGTGGACATGCTGGTGGGATGTACAGTTTAGAGAAGTAATTATTTATTGGGGAACTATTTTCTACTTAGCTCTTTTATGAGATCTATTAAAAGTAAAGGCACTGTAGATAAGTAGATAGACAGACAGACAGACTTGTGTTCAGGATCCAAACTCCTATTCTTAGAGCTAAAGCATGTTTAAAACACATATATGTACAGTTTGTCACAGTGGCCTGGTTGTATCTCAAAGACAAATTCACTCATGTGAGAACACTCAGAAGATCCGTCAAATACATAATAATAATTAATAATAATAAATCTAAACATTTGCTGTGGTTTGTGGGCTTTTCCTTGCATATATAGCACATATTCAGTCTTCATAGTCCCATGGAGAGAACAGGAGGGAGACAGAGTTTGGGAAAGCATAGAGCAAGGTATGGGTGAGGTGGGGTGTTGGAATACAAACATCAAGACAACTGGGAGGAAGGTTTGGAGAAAGCTGATATCCTCCCTGGCACTCCACCTTCCTCTAACATTCCACCTTCCCATGACACCCACACAACTTTTGCAGGGAGACCATCACAGGCCTGTTGCTCACAGCATCTGAGAATTATCTCCAGAATTGACCACAGAGAACATAAGAGCAAAAGTGAAGCCATTTGACAGAATGAGGGGCGGGCACAGGAGGCTGAGGAGCAAGGAAGGAGGGCGGAGGGCTGCAAACTGTTAACTATTCTACTGCAAATGCCATTATAAAACCCATCACTTTGTATGGTCCATGCTAATACACTTTTTTAAAAAGATTCCAAAGACTCTCTAAAGCCTGGGAGCAAGGGCTTTCCCCCTGTTTCTCTGCCCCACTTTTGAATCCAATCCTGTACTCTTAGAGGGCGTCAGAGGAAGAGAATCGGACTAAGACAAAGGCATGGAGCACCCTGCCCCTCCCCCCAACACACACCAAGAAACTCAGTGTTTAGAGTGGGCCACATCACTATCTAATATGAGAAAACCCAAGAGCCTCTTCTTTTAATTAAATTCATGTTAGAGAGTTTTGACTCTGATGAATTGAGAGAGGTGAGCACTAATTTATTCAGCAGGATGTGCAGTAGTGCACAGCAGGGACCATGGCGTTCCTGGGAAGAGCTGATGGAGTCTGGCATCCTTCAGCCCTTGGAGAGGCTTCAGGGCACAAGAGCGAGCAGTCCAGAAGGTCTAGGAGCTTTCTGGGGCAGCCTGGTCCTGACTAGGCTAAGCTTTGCTGTCATCTGGGAAGTGCAGCAGAGGAGCCGTTCACAAGAAGGGTGAGCAGACCTAGCTGCAGAAACCACAGAGCCCCAGTTTATAAGCAGGTAGGATTTCAAGATGGCCCCTGGCAGAGAGCACTCTTCTGAAGGCCTGCCCAGGTGAGGAGCAGAACTCACCTTAAACAGCTGTACCATCAGTCTTCTTATTTCCAAAATGAATGTAGTGCTTGCTCTGCCTCATTCACAACTTTCTCAAGATGTCAAACCACAGCCTTATGTCTTTACCGACCCCTGACACACACACACACACACACACACACACACACACACACACACACACAAGCACCAGCTCCCTGGCCTTTTATAAATGAGAGGGAGCGTATGCATGTGATGTATGTGTGTACATATGTGAACAGTTGAGTGTGCACATAGGTACCTGTGCCTGTGGAGACTGGAGATTGATGATAGATGCCTTCTTTAATTACCTCCACCTTCTTTTTTTTTTTTTTTTTTTTTTTTTTTTGAGACAGAATCTCTCACTAGCCTGGAGCTCACTAATGAGGCTAAACTAGCTGGTCAGGAATCCTGCTGTTACCACCTCCCAGATTTTATGTCTGCAGCACTATGTCTCCATCTTATGAGAACTGGGGCCTGAACTCAGGTACCTGTGTTTGCACAGCAGACGCTATACCCCCTGGAGTTGTCTTCCCAGCTCCTGTGCAATGTTTCTCATAGAAATATACCTTGAATTTAGAATGTACCTTAAAGTAATGGGATTACTTTTGGTGTTATCAGGATTATCAAACCCCGCCCCTCCAACCCTGAAAGATGTAAGTTCTCCAAATCCCCAAATTATTTAATGTGGATGCTTTGGTATCTTAAAGCCTGTGAGTGTGCATCAAGCTACCTGTCGTTTATAAACCCATGAGGACCTGTTTCTCTGTGAGCATCCGATTTTTTTCCTTGCTGGCAAGAGGGCTTGGAACCGTCTTCTGAGGTCTGAGTGGTATTGTATGCAGGGAAGTTATAAGATGCAGGGTCCTTCTGTGAGGTATAACTTCTTAATCCTCCCAGCATTCCAGAACAAGGTACCAAGATGTGACAAGAACTATGGGACATGCATTTCACTCCCCCTCACCTTTGTCTTCCCCTCTCCTTCTCGTCCCTCCATCTTTATTTGGACAAATCTATCACAAAGGTACCTCATGTGAATTCCTGCTTATCTGACAAAATAAAGATAAGTATGTACCAATGTGTTCAGCATAGGTCCATGTGAATGAATACTAATCACACAGTTAGTGATGCTGTTTAGGGAGATAGTGGAACCTTGAGGAGATGGCGCCTTCCTGGAGGAAGTGAAGTGTTAGAAGTAGTCCTCCATGTTTCACAGCCCAACTTCCTGTCAGTCATTGCTTCCTGATCCATGGCAATGTTAGAACTTTGAGACCAACACATGATTTCTCAGCCACGAACCACAAGCAGCTTGTCCTTCCTAACCTTTTTCCTGTCAAGTGTCTGGTCACAGTAAAAAGAAAAGACAGTAATAAAATGAACAGTTATTGTTAGTAGATCCTTTATATTGCTTTTGTATAAGGTAAATATTCTCTGCATTGGGAGCATATGAGGGCTATCACAACCCCTGTGCCATAGAGACTCAGAAGCAGCCATTGTGAATGATGGGTCTGGTCATGTTCTATTTTTCTGACTGACATTAATAAGTGGACTCAGTGGCTAGTGGGCTCATACAGCACTCTAAGGGTCATGACCTTCTGTGTCTTTATCTTGAACAGTGTGTGTGATAGTTTAGCTGGAGACAGAATTTTAACTTGACAACAGATATGACTCTTGTCAGAGGACACTATTCTGTTCTTTTTTGCATCACTTAGAAATGTTCTTGATTAGTGGGGTTTTTTTTCTCTGTGTGTCTTTAAATATGTGTCTTCCTATCTTTGATGCTCTGCATTGGACAGTAACTAGGCAGAGATTTTATGTCTCACTCCGTAGATACCAATAAGCCCCTGGGATGACCTTTCAGTTAGAGGGAGCCATGCCCTCCTAACTCTGGCAGACTTTAGGCTCTGACACTCTCTTGCACACACTAAATTAACTTCACTGAAAGTGCATATTTCCCTCATTTCTCTCTGGTTTGTATTCTTTTCCTTGAGTTTGAATTTAGCATAAAAAAAAATCCAATGATGGGATTGGAGAGGCGGTTAAACAGTTTCTAGCTCTTGCTGCACTTGTAAAGGGCCCATGGGATGGCTAACAATCGCCTTTAACTCCAGTTCTCAGAGACTTTCTTCTGGCCTCATGGATGTGTGCCTACACACACACACACACACACACACACACACACACACACACACACACACACACACACAATGTGAATAAACCTTTAAAAATATATAAGGCGGTCTTCTCACATGCTGTATGTGGGAGGAGCTCACCACATACTAAGTGTCTTGTTTATTCAAAGTATGCACTTTCTTAACAATAGACCCTCAGAATAATTCCATGGTCTAATGGCTGCTATGGTCCTCCTTTTAGAAATAATCACAAAAGAGCGTGTGGGTGGAGGCACTCTCCCACGGACAAGCAGCTCCCACCAAGGACCCTATTTTCACCTTCACACACAGTGCTCATTCATTCTGTGAAATAAGTTATTAGCTAGTGCACCTGACCCTGAGAGACTAAGGCTGCAGTCGATTATGTGCAGATGGTACCAACCAAAATAGGTAAGTAAAAACTTTTACACGATTCAAACAACACTGAAACCACTCTAAAACTATACACACAGAAGTTGTGAACCCAGTCCTGTCCCTGCTACACCAGTTTACTCTACCTCTAGATATCATTTTATGACTCTCTGGTCTACCGTCGTCTCCAACAGTTTCTATCTCATCTTCTAGGTATAAACAAGGGCCAGTGCTCAGAGAATCTGTCTTCTGGGAACCACATGGTCACAGCTATGTTGAAATTAGGGTGTGATTATCCGTACTCAGGAGACCCTCAAAAGGTCAGGCCTGTGAACAGACCTTCATCAGAGAGCTTTACTGTAGATTCCAACCACTCATTATTTTCTGTACTCCTGCCCAGCCATTGAAGTAATTGGTATTTACAGCACCTAGGAGGATTGTGAACGAGGCGTGCCATCTCTGTACTTCCTGGGAGGTCATCTCCTGTTCCAGGGTGGAACTTTGCAGTAATGTAACTGTAACCAGAAGTTTCTTGCCCAGACTATACCTGAGGTCTGGACCCACAGTCCCACAGCCCCTTAGTCACAAATAACCACACAAAGATTTATATTAATTAATTAAACTGTTTGACCTGTGGCTCAGGCTCATTACCAACTAGCTTTTACAACTTAACCCATTTTTTCATCAATGTATTGCCATGTGGCTCTGTAGCTTTATTTATGTCCCATTACATCTTGCTTTCCGGGTAGCAGCCTGCAGCATCTCTTTGACCCTGCTGTCCTTTGTCTTTGTCTCTGCTTGGATGTCCCACCTGCCTCTAAGCTGCCTTGCCATAGGCCAAAATAGCTCTTTTATTAGCAAATGGTACAAAGTATATTCATAGCACACACAGAGATCACCTGTGCTCTTGTAAATAACCCCTTACCCATGTCCCAGTAAGATTCCTTCAGCCTGACATGGACAGAATGGTGTCTGTGGTCTGTCACTGGGGTGCCCTGTCTGGGTGAAAATGCATTTGTTCATGCCAGTAAAAGTGATGCAGCATCTTATCCTGTTCCTCACTGGAGAAAAGTTAACAATGTGACATTGTTTTCCTTCTGTCACAGTATTTTTTCCTGACATCAAATTCGTGCTATTTTTCTTCACCAATTCTCTAACACCACTGGGTGTCCAGCAACTCAAATCAATTCTGATGTTGTCTACCTGGAAGTAGCACCTGGTTTCACAAAGCTGAAGTCTCAAACAAGCTGCTCCCTTCATAGACATCAGTCTAAAGTGGGGTCCCCATATGACTCACGATTCTGTTAGCTCACCCCCATATCTGATAATTCACTCAAATAACTACAAGAACTCCAGAAAGCATCTGTATGTGATCTCAGTTTTATTGGGCAAGACAGGGCACATTCAGGGTGGTATGGCTGCAGTTGTACACTTATTAGGAAGAGGATCACTTGCAAATAAACACAGGCAAGAGTTCTGAGACATTGTATGGCAGAATGGCATAGAACTTTCTAGCATACTCTGACATATCTACCAACATGGCTGCCTTTTGAATATCATATTAAAGGGTTCCAGAAAGTTCACACCATTAATTATTGAGTGTTGAGCTTAACCACAAAGGCCAATTCAGGGGAATAGGAAGTTACAACTCTCAAGGAACTGTTCTGTTAAGAACCTATACCTACTCCATTAGTTGCTTAATCAGCAGACACAGGACAGAGTTTTCAGTTCAGGAGCTCTTGCTAGGAACCAGTAAGCAAAGTACAAGGATTTTTTGTAAGACATATTTTTTATGTGTATAAATGTTGTGCTTGTGTGCATATATGTGATCCACATGTGTGTAGGTGTTCACGAGGCTAGAAGAAGGCATTGGCTACCCTTGGAACTGGAGTTATGTTACAAGCAGTTATGAACTTCTGGATGTAGATGCTGTAAATTGAACTTAGATCTCCCTGCAAGAGGAGCAAATGCCTCAAATACTTAAAATATGTATTTAAAAAATTTTTTGACAATACATATTTTTAAAAGAGACTTTTCTAGTTTTGCTCAGTGGTTTTTCAGTGGGTGACTATGACGTAATTTATTCAACTGGTATCCAGAGGAGGCCAATGGGGTTGTTCTTAATGTTTTTTCCTAACAATTAATTCTGCAGTAGCTGAGCCTGTACTGTCATTTCTGCATAGGAGGGTCTATCTGAAGATTGTATTCCCAGCAGCAAGAAGGACATAACAAGATGTAGCTTTATCTGTTACTTTTGATAGACTTTGTCAGATTCACACATGTATCACTGTCATCTTTACCAGTAGATAAGTTATCTGCCTGTGAGGGTCAAAAGGTGAAATATTTTCCCCAAAGTGATTTAGCTAAAATGGAAGTTGAAATAGACAGGTTATTATGAAGGGGGGTGGTGGTGAGGGAGAATAGAAAATGGTTTCAGGTTAAAAAAAGATGATTTTTTTAATTTAATTTTTGTTTTACAATCATGTTTATTATTTGTGTGTGGTGGTCAGAGGACAACACTGTAGGGTTAGTTATTCCCTCCACCTTTCCGTGGGCTCCAGGGATCAGACTCAGGTCACCAGACTTGCATGAAAAGACCCCTGAGCCAGCCTGCCAGCCCCTGGGATGATGTTTTCTAATAGGAGCCATCCTATAGTGGATGCTGCACACCCAGGAGTATATAGACAGCACAAGTTGGACTTGGTGGGTTGTTGGGGTTTGTTGTTGCTTTGTTTGTTTTTGCTTTTAGAAAGCACAGAGTTAGGAAGGGCAGAGGTGGATCTGGGAATAGTGGAGGAATATGATCAAAGTATACCTTATAAAATCGTTAAAGAAAAAATATATTTTTAAATAGCAAGGAGAGTAGAGTCTCTTGAAGTCTGCTGAGAATCTCTCCCTGACCTACAGCGTTCCTGGAAGTCATTGTTCTCTGTAATTTGGATAACATGGGAAAGGGCAATGGAAACCATTGAACCAGGAAGTCTTTGCTCTTCCCACCATTGACCCAGGAATTAGCTGTTCTTTCTCTGAGCCAGAAGTGGTCCAATCCCCTCCCAGCAGCTGTGGCATGGGCTCATCCCACACTATGCACTTCTTCAGCATGGACTAGCAAGTTTGGCTGTCTTGGACAGCAGCTAATTTCAGACGGACCAGATTCCTGTCGTAGTCAGATTTCTGCCTCTATGGACAAATGCTGTAACCAATCCCAAACCAGGGAGGAAGAAGTTAGTTTTACCTCATACTTCCAAGTCACCTTTTGTCACTCAGTGAAGTCAGGACAGGAACTCAAAGCAGGAACCTAGAAGTAGGGGCTGATGCAGAGGTCACAGAGGAGGGCTTCTTTCTGATTTGCTCCCCATGACTTGTGCAGCCTGCATTCCTATACCATCCAGGATCACCTGCCCAGGAGGGACTCCAGCCACGGTCAGCTAGGCCCTCTCATATCAATCTGAATCAAGAAAGTGCCTTATAGACTTGCCTATGAGCCAAACCGATGGAGGCATTTTCTCAAGTGAGGCTCTTCTTCCCAAATCACTCCAGCCTGTGTCAAGTGACAAAAACAAAGTAGCCTCATGTTAAACCTCACAGCTATGGACAGAAAACCAAGAGGGTCACACCAGTGCAAATAATAAAATCCTAATTTAGTCAGAGAAGGGAGGGATGGAAGGGAGGGAGGGAGGTTGGTTTGGGGAGATAGCTGA
This sequence comes from Sigmodon hispidus, assembly GCA_004025045.1. Taxonomy (NCBI): domain Eukaryota; kingdom Metazoa; phylum Chordata; class Mammalia; order Rodentia; family Cricetidae; genus Sigmodon; species Sigmodon hispidus. The sequence goes on from PVIH01005334.1 coordinate 72,974, forward strand.
ATTGGTAAAGTGTTTGCACACAAGCATGAGATTCTGATTTTGATCTCCAACACCCAGGTACAGGTGTACATGGTGGCATGTGCCTATAATCCCAGGACTGGGAGACAAAGACACGGGAACCCTGGAGCTTGCCAAAGAGCCAGTCTATCTGAATCGGTGAGCTCCAGGCTCAGTGAGTGACTGCCTTAAAAAATAAATCGTTTCTGTAACAAGGCTCAGCAGGTAAGGGTGTGTGCTGTCTAAGCCCGAATGTGACCCCTAGAGCCTGCATAAGGTGAAAGGAGAGAGCTGTGTCCACAGAGATGCCCTCTGACCTCTACATATGTGCCACGTTATGTGTGTCCCACATGCATCATGCACATACACATACAACGATAAAACATTTCAAAGCTTTAAGGTTAAAAAGTGATTGAGGAAGAGACTTGATATAACGCCTGGCTTTCACATCTCCCCCCACCCAACACACACACACACACACACACACACACACACACACACACACACACACTCTCACACACAGGCTTTTGCATTTTTTCACCAAGAATATCTATTCCTGATCAAGAATACAAAAGGCCAGGTCCACATCCAAGGAGACCAGACATGCTGAGTGTTATCCCAAAAGTCCCCTAAACAATTTGCCCCTTCTCTCTACCCACTTCACCCCTAGGTTGAATCTCTGTCACAAGGTGACAAAGGATATACTATGTGATGTCACTGCTCTGCCTTATCTGATTGGACTAGAGCTATACACCTCACAAATCTGTCTCTTTGAATTTTAGTAAAGTCTTGAGTCAGCTAGTCCCCTCAGCATCGCACCCAGTGGAAGGACATCAGAATCCATACATGTGGAAGAGACAGGACAGCAGGCATGGGGGAACAAAAGAAAGGGAACTCCTTGGTCCTTGGTGACATGCCATTTTGGGCTCATCTCCCTGTAAGACTGGCTCTACTTTATACTTGGAATTTCATGCAACAATACAGTTTCCTCACATAGAAGTCTCCCAGACCCTTCTGCTCCATTAACTGGCTAACAACCCAATGGGGAGTCTTTCTCTAACTCACCAGAGACCCCACTAATTACTAGCTTTCAGTGCTCCACTTCCAAGGGCAAAGAGAAAACATCAGTCTCAGCTGCTCTTAAATAATCCTGGCTCCACTGTAATTCAGTCAAATGGGGTCATGTGCCCATCTTTGAACTACTCGCTGGCATAGGAAATTGCAAGGTAAGAGAGGATGTGGGTCTGATACACAGCCCTTGAACCCAAAAGATGTTTTTCCCAGAGAAGAAAATGAGTGACAGGCATAAAAGACCACCAAGAGCCCACTGAGGTGCCTAGCAACACAAGAGCCTTGATTAAGACATCATTCCTGTCTTGAATTAAGTGGAGTACTTAAAAAAAATAATAAAACCCGTGGTTTTCATCAATTTCCAGGCTACGAATAGGAAATGTACCCTGACAGGCTTATTCAAACGCTTACTTCAAGCATGTCTTTGCAAGATTTCTAAGGATTCAAAACATCTTGTTTATTTCCCTCCTTATCCTGTGGACCAAGAATGTGTGTGTGTGTGTGTGTGTGTGTGTGTGTGTGAGTAACTATTCAGTGGGGAAACTCACATTGTGGTAAAAGGGACAGTCCCTTTTCCAGTCACATCATAACCATAAGTCAGGGCCAATGACATTGCTGCCACGGAGTTACCCCAAACCCCTTTATCTATAAGTAGGGCCCATTCACCCCAGGAATCAGAGTGTATTGGCTTTCAAATTTTCATTGTCTTAAGTACTGATTTAATTAGCATTCAAACACCAGGAGGAAATATTTTTCAAATAAGTAAACTATTTACTTTGGGCCATAGGACCCAGAAGCCCAGCTCTTAAGCATGTGAGATCAAGAAGCATCTCAAGTATGCCACTGAATATTCTTCAAAACTATTTGGTGGCAATAGAAATGCATCCCATTGGATGTTTGGTGGATAGTGGGTGAAAACTGATGGGTTTGCTTTCTTTACTCAGAATCAATTCAGTATTTAAAGATCAAAAGCCATTTTTAGACTCCCTTCTTTCCTGGATGCTATTGAGACAAAGAGTGTATGAAACTCCCCAAAGGCTGAAAAGTCCAACATGATCCATTTCCCAGCTTTGTTTCCCCTAGTTACTTCAGAGATTCCTTCCTTGCAATTTCTTGAATCCCTACCCATCTCTTGATCTTAAATTTTAGACTGTTTCCTTTCTAGAATGTTCTCTTCTCCCAGCTCCACTCTACACAGACCACAACTACTCCATCCCTATCCATCTAGGTCAAAGCCTTGTGGCTTTATACCCCAACATCATTCATCATGATTGTTCATGTGGCAACATTACCTATGTGGTCTGGCCTCAGTGCAAAACCATATCTGGAGCAGTTCAGGGATCAAAGGCAGCTTTGTCATTCATTCATGATTTCTCAAATGCCCAGCAGAAAAGTTCATGAGCCAACCATGGAAGAGATTATCGCACCATCTCTCCGATCCCTTTCATGTGCCCTGAAGTAGCTTGTACCTTCTCTCCAACACACTTTTATTCTCACTTCCAACATGTTATAGCCTCTCCATGGAGCTCCTAGTCTTCAGCTAATGTCCTGCTTCTACCATGGGGAGCCAGGGCAGCATGGGTATGAAGAGGTGAGAACAATGTGTCAGTTGAGAACAGAGACCCTCATACTAGCTCACCAATAGCCCCTGAGCAAGTTTACCTTGTCAGGTGTAATTCTTATCCTCCTGATTAGCTGAGGACAGAGCTGATATGTGCTCTGTTTTCTGCTTAGACAAGAATCTGGTACTTGGTTGAGTCCCATGAATATCTGTTGAATAAATGAAGGCACAAAATGAGTCCCACATGACCCTTGCCCTGAGAGACTTGTGTAGTGGGATTTCGTTGGTAATGTAAATATTTGTCCCACCTGTGGGTTTAATAAAAAGCTGATTGGCCAAAGGCAAACAGGAAGTGTGGGCAGGGCTACAAGGCTAAGAAAACTCAGGAACATCTCAGAGCAGACACAGATGCCAGAGTTGCTGGAGCTGCCAAGAGATGCAAAGGAAATGCTGCTCTGAGAAAAGGCTGAACAAGATGGGTTGATTTGAGATGAAGGCATACCAAATTATATGCCTGAGCCTTAAGTCAATCAGCATAAAATAATTTAAGCGTGTGTGTGATTATTTGATGCTAAGCAGGGCTGAGAGTGACCGACCTCTGATCCAGGCCCGGAAAGTCCGGGCCAGAACTTTTTACAACAGACTTGGAGTCTGGTGGGAAAGGAAGCAAGCATAAAGAGCATCATCCAGTGGCTCAGTGACTCATTGGCTAATACACAGCTGAGATGAAGTTTCTTCTGCTGACAGGTGCAGAATGGACATCTGGGCCCTTATGAGACTCTCCTTGCTGGCCTTAGCCAGTTACCTTCAATGTCCATGTAGCACATGCCTCTTCCTTCGCACCTATAGTAAATGTGTGTATGTGGTTGCACAGGTGTGTAGTCCTGTGGGTGAACTGTGTGAGGAGTGAGGTGGGTATACATACATATGTCTGTATATGCACACAGAGGCCTTATTTGTTTGCTAAAATGAAGTCTTTCACTGATTAGACTGGCTGAGCACACTCTAAACTGGAATCAGCAATGCAGACACCACACCTAATGCTTTTACCTGGTTTTGAGGATCAAGTCGAGGTCCTCAAACCCTGAGGCAAGCACTTTACATATGAGCTACCCCGCTTCAGTCCAAGTTTGTAGTGTTTCCATCAGAGGACTGAAGACGTTTCCCCAGGGCTTCTTCTAAGAGTGCCACAGGCCCCAGGGACCGTCATGTGCAGGGCTGCCTGTTGTCAGAAGCCAAGGCACTTAGAGTGCATGAAAGGGCACACAAAACCCTCGCTGGGCAGCTACTGGCAAGGGGCATAAAATTCTCTGAAAAGTAGATTATTTTTCTTTGTGACTGTGTGTGGAGTTTGGCACAGTACAAGTGGCAAAGATAATAATTTGAATTTCCTCATGATTTCTTTTAATTTTGGATTTTATTAGGGAAGAATTATTCATTTGGCTTGTGCGCATTAAATTTTATTCAACTAGTATGATTGCATATTAATAGAGTTACAGCTTGCTTGCCGCCTTAATGCTATGTTTTCAAGGGGCTTGATGAAGAATTTCTCAATTTTGTTATGCAAGGTTGTTTTTGCTGTCCTTTACTTTATTTTGAACTCCAGAGGCAATAGTCTCCATTTATTTCAGACCTCAAAAGGCTCCTAGGTCATGATGACTTACCTTCAGGGGTGTAGTGGCTCTGGGTGGCCAGTATTGTTTCCTATTGTCCACATGTTGCCTAATTGTGCTTGGTCAGATTTGAGAGAGCAAGTAAATTGCTTCATGTTTAGGCTACTTCTCTGTCAGTTACATGTTGACTTACTATAGGTCGTTCTATACTTTAGGAGCTTAACTTTAATTGTCATGTGATTTTTTCTTGGGCAAGTTGGGGCTAGAGAAATTGTGTAGTGGTTAAAAGCACTGAGTACTCTTGCAGAAGAACCAGATTCAACTCCCACTACCCACATAGTGTCTCATAAATGTCTTTAACTCTCCTTTGACCTCCATGGGCACCAAGCATGCCTATGCTGCACATACATAAATGCAGTTGAAACACTCACTTATAAAATAAGACAAAATAATTAAATCTAATAAAAAAAGGAATCCTCTGCCCAACTTAAGGGAAAAAAAGAACAAAGTTCCTACCTAATGCCTTGAATAACTTAACAAAATATCTAACATAGATTTGGCTCTATCCAAGTCCAGTCTGTGAAAGACTGAGTTCATCAGGGTTGCTTACAGTGTAGGTGACTTCTCATCAGCTCTGGGTTCCAACCCCCTGCAGCAATGACCACCTAGAAAAAGCTGCATCACTGAGGAGTCCATCATAGGTGAGTTGTTTACTTCTCATATAAGTTCAGGGAAAGGTGTGGCCTTGTGAAGATCTTTTGATGACTGAAATGACCATGAGCATCTCCCCTCCCTCCACAAGAGAGTATTAATAGGAACACATGAGGTAAGGTCACCTCTTACTGATCATTGACTAAAGGTATTCTGATTCAAGGTGTTGACGATCATAGGCAACCTGGAAGGTACAGGTACACATCATTTACAGCAGCTATGTTCCTCTCCCCTAAGACTAGTGGTCCTGGGGTGGTTCTGCCCAGCTGAGTGGTGCTCAGGTGATCTCTGCTGGACTTGCTGGGTGTCTGTAGTCAAATGTGAGCTTGATGAGATGATCCAGTCTGGTGTGGCCTTGGCTGGAGGGCCTTGGCTCTGCTTTCTGGAGTCAGTCATCTGTCAGTAGGTTTCCCTGGGCTTGTCCTTATGGTTGAGACAGGAGGCAAGGGAGAGTAAAAGAGCAAATGGGCTGCAGATACAACATACTTCCACTATGAATTATTCAAAGTAAGTGCCAAGGCATCTCTAGTTAAAGATGGGAAGAAACTACCTTCTAGTAGTAGGATCCACATAATCCCTTTATAGAAGTCATGTGCATGGAAAAAGAGGGAACTGGTAATGAAATGTATTTGGATTTGTCACAGCCTAGTAGCAAATGTAGCATTACGTGTCCTATTTCAAGGGGGAACTATGATTCCACTACATTCAAATTTTGTTTGGTCCTTATAATACAGTAGTCAATGCCACTTTGATGTAATATGTGCATCGGCTAGAATATCCTCCTCTGGGTTCCATCCATGTGAGATCAGTGTGCAGATACTGCCCCTGGTGTTCTAGATGTCCTGTCTATTGGGAGCAATGGGTTGTGCTGCCACTGATTAGTGTTTTTTTTTTAACCAGCTGTTGTTCTAGCATGTAAACCAACCTTTCTGGACTTCTGTTTATTTGGAAACACACTCAGGAAACAACAGCCATTCTTCCAGGATCGTTAGCGCCCAGGAACCCAGAACCAAATTTGTCTTCAAGGGCAATATGTCTAATAAATTAATTAATGATGCAAACCCAGTTTTGTGTTTTTCTAAAATTGAGGCGGGAAGAGGGTGTGAGGGAAAGGAGGAAGGGCGATTTGGCTGGCAGTTGGGGGTCTCCTCAGGAGTAAAGTTACACTGTAATCCCTGGGCTGGTACGCTGTTACAAATGAGTAACCCAAGACCAAGACAACCGAAGGACAAGGGCTTAGGTTCTTCCCAGGACTTGCAAACATTCCCTTTCCATGTCAGAGCTATTACACCATGTGCAAGCGATGGAGGTGCCAGGAAGGGCTTCATGCTCATTCTAAACAATGCTGAAAAGAATTGCTGTGCAGAGGCCATTTTTTGCACAGATAAAATGTAGGAGTGGGAGGAGGCAGGGTCTCAGTGGGAAAGGATTAAAATGTTTCCTGAACTAGATAAGCTGTGAACGGATTCTGAGGACACTGGATCATTTGAAACAGGACACTTTGGCCTATGAAGGAGCTTCTGTACATGGGAATTTCTGGACCCAGATGGTGGGAAAATTCTCAGAAAAACTTGGGATTTGGGTCTTCACAGCTGAGCAGCAGCTGTGAGGCTGGAATTGGAGCCAAGCACAGGTGCAGCCACCTGTGGCACTCACCAAGATTCGCCTGCTCCTGTCACTGCAGGTCTAGTCTTTATCCCCTTTCCAGGGGGTGGAGAATGTGGGCAAACAATAGAGAAAGACCATTTGCTGAAAGGATTAGGGAGGTGGGCATTCTTCCTGGGAGACTTCCAGGACTCTGGGTTGAACAGCCCTGGGCCACAACCACAAAATATGACCTGTTTCCAGTGGTGACTGACATCTTTCCAGTCCTCTGACTTTGCTCTCTACACTTGCTGTGATGAGTAGTCAACAGTGTGATGTGGCTCCAAAGTCAGAGTTTGTAATTGTTCTGACAGGGCATGGACTAGATCATCTTTTTAAATTATCTATGAAAAGAAGATGAAGAGCCTAATCCAGTTTACATGGGACATGCCCACTTACAGGAACAAACTCTCTCGCTGCCATCCAGAACATCTGTTGCTGTCATGAATTATTCCAGCAAGTCTTCGGGGCGGCATTCTCTTCATACTTGTTTTAAAGCCATACCTAGGGATTAAGGAGACAACTCAGATGATCAAATGTTCATTGCACAGCAATGAGGACTGCCTATATCCATCATGCACCTAAAACCAGGAAGGGTGCCAAGATTGGTAAAGGTCAGCATCGGTGGGCTGGAGACAAACAGATTCCTGAAGTTCATTGTTCAGCCAGCCTTGGTGATTTAGGTTCTGTGAGACTTGTCTTGAAAATGAAACAGAGAGAAATCGAGGAAGTCATGAAACATTGACCACTGGCCCCACAAGCATGTTCATGTGCATTGGACCCACATGAGTATGTACACACACCACATATAAATGATAACAGTAATGATGGTAATGCCATAAGTAAGGTCCCAGGCAATGGCTTCTCCTAAGGCTTCCTGAACCGCAAGATCTTTCTCACTGTATACAGGCTGAGGAGGCATCGAGGACCTCTGTCTTCATCTTTTGACATGTAAAATGGGGGTGTCTATCGGACCAGAGGCTTCCTGCCAATAGGTAACACCAACATGAAGGTACATAGAGACCCTATGTTAGACCTATCTGGCTGAATCTTTATGAATGGAAGATAGATATCTAATATCACATATTACTACTGTAAGTCCAGTCACTGCACACAGGGTCATAAAGATAAATAAGCCAAGACAGAAGGAATGCTGATGTGGCTGTGGATGAGTGAGGACTCATTCTGGAGGGCCTGGGTAGTGCGCACCTGCTCCTGTTTAAAGGGAAAAGAATATACATAAAGATAGGCACACTTCACTGGGTATGATGGCCCAAGCCTGTAATCCTAGGAGTCAGAAAGCTGAAAGAAGAGTCTGTGGACTTCAGAAGTAGTGGCTGACATATTTGCTGTTCTTCCAGAAGACATGGGTTCAAATCCCAGCATCCATGTGGCAATTCCCAACTGTCTGTAACTCCACTTCCAGAGAGTCTAATACCCTCTTCAACCTTGGTTTTCTCCAGGCAAACATGTGCCCAGACATATATGCCAGAAAAACGACATTGAAAATAAGTTTAAAAAGATCAGTTAGAAAGCACATGGTAACCCATTAATATGAACAATGTTATACCTTCTCTGTTGGTTAAAAATAAGTAAATAAGCAAACAAGTAGGAAGCCAGGAGGAAACCTTTGCTCAACCTGTTCTTGCTGGACTTGGTCCTGAATGCTCCATCCTTCCCAGCTGTGAAGAAATAAATACCTGTTTTTTTCTGTTTTTCTTGTTTTTGTTTTTGTTTTTTTAATGTAGACACATATTCACAGAGAGGTTACAGATCTAACTAATAAAAGTAGAGCAAATCCAGTAGAATTTAAATTTCATATGAAGAATAAGTAAAATTGAAGTATAAGTATGTTTCATGCAGTAATTGGGACATATACTGAGAAATCACTCACTGTCTGAAATTCAAATTTAATGGTGGTCTGTGATTTTAGCTGGTAATTCTAAATCAAAAGGACTCTATTCCCTATAGCATGAGAGACATCTGTCTCCTGTGTACTTCAGCCTTTCTTCTCTAATGAAAGGCCTCTCTCTCTCTCTCTCTCTCTCTCTCTCTCTCTCTCTCTCTCTCTCTCTTTCTCACTTATTTTGGCCATTTTTAACCCTGACATAGTGCAACGAGAACTTCTGCTTTCATGACATATGGGCAGAAGTTCAAACTGAAAAGATACATATGGAAATAGTTTGTCAAAATGATTGAAGGACTCAAAAAGATTCAAACTCCAACTGTTGATTACAAAGATATCTACCAGGTTACTTAATATCGTAAAATGCCTAGGAGCAAGCACTGCTTAAATGAAGGCAATAATATGACGAACATCCCCAAAGTTCTCCAGCTAGAGTCTCTGGGCAGAAGTGAGGCATACCTTGATAATTGTTGATGAAAGTTTACTTGTTCTAAAAAAAGAAAAGAAGGAAGAGGAAGGAAGGAAGGGAGGAGGAAGCAAAAGGAGGGAAGGAGGAAGAAAAGAAGGAAGGAAGGAGGAAAGGAAGGAAGGAAGGAAGGAGGAAGGAAGGAAGGAAATAAGGGTGGGTGGGTGGGTGATAGTTGAGTGGCCTTAAAAGGGCCTTCCAAAAGTGAGTGTCCCACAAAGACTCTAGTCTCTCTGCCAGTCCAGGACACCTGGGAGGTCTGAGTTCCCAGACTGTAGGGTTAGAGGATTGTTGATCACTCTCTGTCTTGGTTTCCTCACCTGTGATGGAAAACATGAGACCCGTTTGCGTGGAATGGTGGTGACATCTAAACAAAATAAAGCGCATGAATGCTTGAACAGCACTAGCGAAGCGGGAGTCATCAGGAAAATAAGATGACAGATGGAAGAAAAGTTTGCCTTTCCTAAACTGCAGTGGGGACAAGGTCTAGCTTCCAATTGCTCTCTGTGTTTTGGGAATGCCTCTAAGTTAGACCAGACATTCTGAAGCAGTTGTATATTTGAAGAGTGTGAGCTGTGAACCCTTGTTAATAACTGTCTGGTTAGGGCACATCTGCTGGTTGGGGGGATTGCTGGCTACGAAAGACATCTGTACTCAGCATGGCGGGACAGGGTGTCTGCCAGAGAGTGGTTGGAGAGATGGATGCTGATGAAAAGAAAAGTCTTCAAGCCAATCCTTCAGACAGATCAACAGACCCTAGAGCCAAAAGGACCTCCTTCCACAATTATGTAAAACACACTGGGTGCCAGATCTGGGGCTTGGCCAGGCCTCTGAAAATGGCTCTCCTTCTAGAATCTGGTTTATGAGTAGAAGTATCTAGAAAGCCTATTGCAGGGCAACAAAGCTCTGAGAGACATCAAGGTCTGATGAGTGCCCTTGGATGGCTAGCTATTCTGGAGTCTACTGGCCCAGGGAAAGTATAGCCAGAAACAAGCCCTAGCTCCACACTGAGCGCCTGATAGTCAAGATACATTGTTCCACCTCCTAGTGCTCCTGTTTTTCTTGTATATGGTTCTTCTGAGATAATGCAGCAACTGCCTCCTTGGTACTATTAGTCAGCCTTAGTATTCAAGCATCCCATGAGAAGGCTTCTTGGAAGAAGAAAATCTTGACTGAAAATTTGTGCAAATGAGGGAGGAAATGTACACAAAGGAAGGAATAAAGGGAGAGAGGACATGTAGACCTGTGATTCTAGAACTTAAGGATTGAGGGGTGTGTGTGTGTGTGTGTGTGTGTGTGTGTGTGTGTGTGTGTGTGTGTATGTGTGTGTCTGTACACAAAAGCGAGAGGCAATTGTGAGCATATGGAGTCCAAGGGGAAGGGTTTGGGGATTGATCTTGGAGAGTTAGGCCTGGTTTCAAAGCAAAGGGGGTAGAAAGAAAGGAGAGGTGACAGCTAATTGAAAACTTAAGGAAGAGATGTCATCCACACTAGGGGTGTGGGTCATACAGAGTCCCCAGAGTTGTAGCTAGATAAAAGCCCACACAGGCAAGAGGTGGCCAGGACTGTAAGCAGGAGGGAGATGCCCCACTAGGCCTCCAGGACACTCAGCATGCTTGCAGGGAAAACCTCCTAAGGAGAGATTTATGTCTGGTGGCAATTCCCCTGCCTCTGTAGGGAGACATTGGCTGTCACTGAGCTTGGGTATATACAGAGTACAGTTTGTCCAAGAAGACTCTGGAGCCTCGTCGAGTAAGAGCCTCCGTGTTCTTTTGTCATATAAAGTGCCACTGGGACATTCCTGGAGACAATGAGCCCTCATCTGACAGCATAGCTGTGATTTAGAGGAAGTGGCAGACATCCCTACAGATGGCCTGGGTTCTGGCGTGTGGCCTCCTCTCATCTGGGCCAATCTCACCCCACTCCCAGCAGATGGATGTGCTGTGGAGAAAGAAAAATGAGGAAAAGGGGCTTTGGGAGTGTCACCAGGGTGGAGGTGGCCGTGGCATCAGCATCTGCTTTCTGTTGGCAAGTTGTCGTCTGTGACAGGAGCTGGCCTTCCATATGGGGAGCAGACCATGGGGTGTGGGCTTGGAGATTGGGCTATAAAACAGCCCCTGGCTCCTCAGATGTTAATGGCTTAAATGGCTGTCCTCCAACCGACATGCCACGGGTGAAGAAACCCAGGGCAGGAGAGGATTCCTGCAGGACTTCTCAGGTTGCTTTTGACTATGAGACCTTCATTCTTCCCCAGTTTCAGAGTCAGAGTTGCTGGCAGCTAACCAAGCTGGTCTCAGTCCTTAGTTTGTCTCTCTGTCATAGTCTAACTTCAGAGATGAGCCCAGGTGAGAATCAGGGGAAAGAGACACATTGCAAAGATGAACAATTTGAACAGGTCAAATGACTCTCCGCTAAGTCTTACTTCAGGTCTTGACATGAGGCATCTACTTGTTGGGGGCCAAAGATGCTACAGTCCTGGTCACGGAGTGATCCCTCTTGCACTGACCCATCATTGTCTGGGCTCCAGTTTCTCTTGCAAGGGAGTCTGACAAGCTTCCATTAGAATGGAGTGAAACCTCCTTCTGGGAGATAATTTCCTCTGACCTGTCCCAGTCTTCAATCTTTCCCTTCTCCCAACATGAGATTCCTAGGGAAATTCCAACGTGTGTGTGTGGGGGCAGTGTCCATTTTCTCGACAGTCTGATAGTAGAAGGAAGGGATACATGTGTCCCTTTAGAGCATCTTCATTCCTACCATGATGAAGCTAGGAGTTCACAAGTTTGACCCTCCATGGCTTCTGTTCTATAGAGTTTCCCAGCCCATCACTATAGTCTCAGCACACTGTGTTGTGGTGATATATTGTATGTTTAATAAAATCAATCTGATATACCATAGGACAGAGCCATCTCTTTCAGCCTTTTTGTTTTGATTTTGTTGTTGTCTTTTGCAAAAAGGGTTTTCTGTGTAACAATCCTGGCTGTCCTGGAACTTATTTCGTAGACCTGGCTGGCCTTGAACTCACAGAGATCCTCTTGCCTCTGCCTCCCAAGTGCTAAGACTAATGGCATATGCTGTCACTGCCTGGCTCTACATCCTATGCATAGCAGGTTGTTTAGTAGCATCCTTGGCCAGTTGCTTCACCCAAAACTTTCTCCTGACCCTGCCAAATATCCCCTTTGAGGCAGCATTCATGACATTTGAAAACCTTCACTTTAGGAAGAAACTTAGATGGTTGAATGTTTCTGGCTTCCCCTTTTTGCCCAAGCAAATGAGTGTCCTGAACATCAGCTCTGACTCTTACCTGCTAGGGCTAAGCTAGAAGCTAGGGTTGCCTGAAAACTGACTCTTCTGCCTGCCTAAGTCTGTCTGACCCAGATTTTGTTCCATTTCTGCCTAGGGGAGTGTTTGAACAAGCTTCCAGAACCTTCAAATGCCATTGTCTCAAGCCTTGGGTCACATTCAGGTGCCAGTGTCAAACAGCTGGAGAGAATAACAAAAGTCTAGGATTCTTGTGTGTTCGGGTAGATTCCAACTCTCTCATGGCAAGGTTGAAGGAAGCTGCGTTCTTAGCGGGAAAGGCAGGGACATGTTGAAGATGCAAAGTTGGAAGCAGACTGCAGTAGTGGTGTCTTGAGAGGGTAGCCTTAAACTACCTATGTACCCAAAGAGTATCTTGAACTTCTGATCTTTCTGCCTCTGCTTTCAAGTTCTGTAGCTTCAGGTGTACACCATCACATCCTGTCTAAGTAGTGCTAGGAACTGAGCCTAGGGCCTCATGTATTCTATGACAATATTCTACCAGCAGAGCCTCATTCCCAGCCTTTATCAACGCCTTTTGTCAAAACATCAACACCTACCAATGTTGGAAATTATGAGTTATTGAATATTCTCAAAGAATTAGTGAAAACACTGTAGGTCTAGTTACTTTGTTGTTGCCATGAAGAGACACCAATGAAATTAATGAAAGCATTTAATGGGGACCTTGCTCACACATTCAAGGGTGAGTCTATGACTGTTATGGCAATATGTATGGCAACAGTCAGGCAGGCACCATGTTGGAGGGAGTCAGACTGGGCTTGGTGTGGGCTTTGGGAACCTCAAGTCCACTCCCAGCAACTTATCTCCTCCTCCAACAAGGCCACACCTCCTGATTGCTGTGGAATATTACTCTTGTACACTGTAAAGATTTATTGCTGGTATTGGTTTATTAAACTGCTGATTGGTCAGTAGAAAGTACAGGCAGGGCTAGCAGATTAGGAGATGCAAAAGGTGGAAGATGAGAATGCTTCTCTGAGAAAAGATATCAAGCCATGTGGCTAAACATGAATAGAAATACGGGTTGATTTAAAGTATAAGAGTTAGCAAGTAATAAGCCTGACCCATAAACCAATCTATATAAGCCTGTATATGATTATTTGGGATTGCTGGTTCATACCTTGGGGCTAGGCTGGACCAGAAACTACTGACTATGCCTAATCTTTCCCAAAACAGTTCCACCAACTCCAAACTAAAGCATTAGAATATATGAGCCCATGGGGCCATTCCATTCCCATCTGTACCACCATAGGCATCATCAAAACATTGGACATGGCTATCAACAGGAACAAGGGTACCTGTTCTCTGGCTTTAAAGCACATGTTTTTGTGTGGGGGCAGAAAATAAGGTAACCACAAATGCATTTTTCTATTTTATTTCCTTTTGCATTTAAGTTACAAGGATCAAACCTAGGGCCTTGTGCCTGCCAGACAAGCATTCAGCCACTGAGCCGGAGCCACAGCCATAATTATATTTCTTAAAAATATTTTAGGTCTGGGAAAATGTTTTGAAGGAAAAAGCAGAGCTTGTCTGACATAGGTACCAAGAGGGTGGAGGTTGGGGAAAGGACTTCCTTCTTGTCTGTTTTGTCTTGAGATGGAGTCTCATGAATCCCAGACTGCCCTAAACTTGCTGTCTAGCTGAGGATTCCTTGAGCTTCTGTCTTCCTGCTGATCCTCCCAAGTGCTAGAATTACAGGTATGTATCAAAGTGCTAGGATTTATGGCACACGGTGTCTACATGTAGTTTCTTGGATTCCCAGACCAATTCTAACCTGGGGGACTGCTGTGTGAACTTCTGAGAACATATACTCACCCAGAAAGAGCTCTAACAACAGACCAAAAACACTGTGCCCCCGCCAAGTCTAGCTGTGTGAACCAGTAAGCAAGAACAATGCTATGAGAGCTGCTGCTGAAATGAGAGAATACATGGGTCCAGCTACTGCCAGGCTCTCTTACATTACCCTCAGTGTGCCATGTGTGGTTGTCTTAGTTAGAGTGTCTATTGCTGTGACACTATGACCATAGCAAGTCTTATAAAAATTATTTAATTGGAGTGGCTTATAGTTCAGAGATTTAGTCCATTATCATGATGTGACATGGTGGCGTGCAGGCATACATGGGGCTGGAGAGATAGCTGAGAGTCCCACACCTTGACCTGCAGGAAGTGGTCTGTCTCACTGGGCATGGCTTGAGCATATATGAGACCTCAAGGCCCTCCTCCACGGTGACACACTTCCTCTGACGAGGTCACACCTCCTAATAGTGTCACCTCTTTGGGGGTCTTTTTCTTTTAAACCACCACAGTGGTCATGGACCAGTTTTTAGGCCAGGGGCTACCAACAGTCTTAGTAGAACTATTTAATAGGATTATGAAAGGATAAAGGGAATTCTCCAATAGGACAATGGGGAAAAGCAAAGACTTCTACAGAGTAATGATATCCAGACCATATTTTCTTGGGGTGATGTCAGCAAACATCCTTCCATTTCAGATAAGACATCAACAACAGAACAAAGCCATCATTCTGCTGAAATTCATCGTGGTGAGCCATGGGTTTATTGAGTTTGCTGAAAGCACATGGGGGAGGGGTTATTTACAGGAACAGGGTTGACCCCAAACAACTACAGTACTGCAAAGTCCTTCAACATCACAGATGGTGCTCATAGAAGCAGCATCATGAATGTCTTTAGTCTTACTCTGTACCCCAGCATCTCCTAAGATCTCTTGCAGAGGGTGGGAGGTGGAGTGGGGTTTCAGAGAGGAGGGAATATTAGTCTCTCCCCTTCTTTCTGCCAGGGTATCTCTGTTACTGCTATCATTACCATAGGCCACTGTTTTGTTTTTCTAATTAGTATATGGTTACAGGTCAAAGAATTTTCTACCCCAAGATGGCAATGAGGTGAACATATTGTGCCATAGGATAAACACCATTCTATAACATGGTTACTGTCAGCTGCATGCCTTCTCCTACTCTGGTCAATAGAAATGAGCAGAATGCACTATTGGTCATCTCAGCATCTTAGGGATCAAGAGGCCTTCCCCGTTGCTGTAAGAACTAGTTTGGACTGATCTGCAGAGGACAGGGAACCTCTAGAGAGCAAAGAAGTCCCAGTAAGGCTACCAGAGCCATCCAATGGCCAGCCCAGTCTCACACATGTAAGATGGTAAAGTTTATCAGAGTCATTCTTCCAAACTGCAGCCAGCCACTGATTAATGAGCAGATGCAGAGATCTGAGAGCCTGCTAACTTATATAGCCCTGTGGATCATGGGTGCTCTTTTCTTAAGCCATCTGGACATGTTTGTTATGCAGCAAATGCTGACTGATACACAAGATGAGAGAGAAAGACAGGAAAAGTTACAGGAACACAAGAGGAAAACCATGATAAAAGCGAGTCTGACTCCTCTGTCCTGTTGTCAGAATCAGAAGTCTTCAGACACCGCTGTTGAGTCCACAGTCACCCATGGAGACAAAAGACATGTTCTCAACAATACTAACTAAACTGTACTTACTTGGGGCCAAAATAATGTCCCTGAGTTTTTTCACATGCCTCTCATCCTTGAAGCTCAACAGTCCCTTCTCCCAATAAGCCTATCAACTCCTCTCAGAAACAAACTTCTTACCTTCTAAAAACCTTGCTGCAGTCCACACTCTGAGCAACATCAAAGGGGCCTGGAGCAGACCTCAGCATCCCTGAAGAGTGAGAGCTGAGCGCCACTGAGATCACATAAATCCGCATTGTAAACACACCTGATTGTGACTCTCCCTTGAGAAGCTCAGCCTCACAACCGACACTTCTTCTTTCTTGAGTATGGCTCTTCACCTAATCCTCTGTGTTTAAAAAACAGCTTTAATAAACTACAACACACTTTGGTACACACTTTAACTACAACTGGTTTTGGTAGTGAGGCCACAAGTCTCCATCTTGCCTGAATGGAAGGAAGTCTGGGTGGGAGAACCTTTCTTCAGGCTCCTCTGGAGAAATGGTAGGAATCTGTGCCTCTGTTCATTCACTGGTGATGAGAAGATCCTTGATTTTACCAGTGCGAAAGCCTGAGTATAGGCCCTGAGACTCATGAACTCTCTATGAAACTGCAGCCATGGTAGCAACCCTAAAATACGAGACAAAGAAACTTCTGGTCCTGACTGTGTGGTCAGAGCCTCTTGTGAGTTCCCAAGCTGAGCAGCAAGAGAACAGTTAGACATCATGTCTGCCACACAGACTGTATCTTAGCACCCTACAAGAACTACTGGTTCATGAGGACATACAGACTGGGCTTCATCAATGTGAAAGAACAAGACAGAATGAGTTCAAAAGCAGCTCTGACTGGAGTGTCAGCAAAGCCCTTTGGTGGAGCATGTGTCTGTGAGGACTTCAAGGCCCTGGGAAACCTCAGCTTCAGGCTAAACACAGAATGCTACTCAGGGATTAGGTTCCTTACATAGTGCAGTAGTTTAAATAAGAAAGGTTCCCATAGGCTCATATATTCCATTGTCTAGACACTAGGGAGTGACACCCTTTGAAAGGATTAAAAGGATTAGGAGATGTGGTCTTGTCAGAGGAAGTGTGTCAATGATTTCAAAAGCCCACACCAGACCCAGTCTCTCTTCCTCTGCCTCCAACTTGTAGAAGCTCTCAGATCTTTCTCCAGCACCATGACTGCTTGGTTGCTGCAGTCACATACTCCTTGTCACAGTGCTCATGAACTCACCCTCTGAAACTGAAAGCAAGGCCCCAATTAAATTGTTTTTATGAGTTTCCTTGGTCATGGTGTCTCCTCACAGCAGTAGGACAGTGGCTACGTCACACAGTGAAAAGAGGTTTACTGGATTGGCTTACAGAATGTGGTCCCAGTAGTCCAAAAACAGCTGTCTCATACTGGAGAGGCTGAGACACTGTCCTGTCCATGATGCTGGATGTCTCAGCAGTTTCTGGTGCTGGAGGTCTGGAAGATTCCTAGAGAGCTTCTGGTCTTCAGTCTATGTTAGAATTCCTAAGAAGTTAGTTCTAATACCAGCTAAGGAGGACCACAGTAACAGAGTGCACGGACTTGTCAGTGAGGGTGAGAACAAGCAGCCAAGTTTTCTTCTTCTATGTCCTTTTATTTGGATTGATACCATAGGTGGCACCACATTGCACACTACAAACACTATGAGCACTAAAGTCCCTCACAGGAGTGCCCAAAGGTTGAGTTTTAGTGGATTCCAGATGCAGTCAAGGAGATAGTCAGCATTAGCCACTACTGTCTGTGGTCTGGCCTTCCCCTGAGCTATTCACATCTCTCAGAGGTCAGAAGCAGGGAATAAGGAAATGTGAGGAAGGACTGACAAAGGCCATCTGGGTATAAATTATGGATAGCCTGCAGAAACTGAGCTTGGCCCCATGGGAGTCCAACAAAGACCCCTGCCTGTCTTGTGACCAAAAGAAATAAGCTGTTCTCAGATTCCCACACCTCCCAGCAGTTTCCAGGAGGGTCACAACAGGGCTGGACCCTTGATGTGCCTGTAGAGACACTGAGTAGGGACCTGGTGATCATATGAACTGTGACCCTCATTCACAGTGTGAGCAGACCTTTGAGTATTCTTTCAAGTCACCAAAAGGCTGTATAGGTAGAGATCACAAGGCCTAAATTCACAGGTAAGGATTAGGACCCTGAGTGTGTGTATGGGGAGGATTACATCAGGGATGGGTGGTCCATGCTTTTAAACAGTGACCTAGTCCTGGAAAGTCCTCACATGAAGCTAGTGCTCTGCCATATTGTGTAGTGTGCCATAATTTTGGACAAAGGGTCCCCACACTTTTCTTTTGTCCCAAGACCCACAAAGCAGGGGCTTGTCCTGCTGGCAGGAGAGAATATATGTGAGCCTACATTCTCCAGATCCATGTGCAGCAGAGGACCACCATGATAAGGCTCAAACTTGGAGATATGTGATATCATGAGGGTCTAGAGGAAGAGAGACAGTCATGGTCTTTGTGGCTGGAAAAGAAACCAAGAGAGTAGGATGGCCAACAGTAGCAAGAGTTAGTGAAAAGGTGTTTTGGCCAGGAGTTGCTGGGTATTTGAGAAGAGTTCTGGACAGCAGGCCAGCCAGTTGTGGCTATGCTACAGGGCCAGAGTGTGGAAGTTGTTGGAGACGTCTGCTTATGGACTGATGTTTGCAGAAGAAGGGGAGTGAGCCAGGCTATGGCAGGTGGTCAGGGTGCAACTGTGGAATGCAGAGGCAGCTATGCAGGAGACATTTCAACAGAATCCACCAATGTAGAACAGAGAAGAGACAAATACATGGCCAGGATAAGGACTTTGTCCTAGAATCTAGGGCTCTTGCCACAGGGTGATGGCTGAGTCTAAGCTGTAAGTTCTAAAGGAAGGGCATGTCAACATCACCATCATATACCTGCCCACTCTCTAGACAGACATCGTTATCTCACAGTGCTGTCCCTTCAAAGGGGCTTTAATAATAGTGTGTTTCGTGACTGACGATGCCCGGAGCAGGGTCCCTGGACCAAAGAAGATGCGAGTCTCTCTTGTCTTAGCCCTTGTCTGACTTACTTCTGATACATCTTTGGTGGTCAGAAAAGCTGCCTTCGATAATTAACTTCCAGTGTAAACCTTTCTGGGGCAGATGGTCTCCCCATCCTTGTTGTTTCAAGATTAATGAGATCAGATTGGGGGTGGGGTAGCTGTAGGTGACAGCTTCCAGATGTGGGGTCAGAGCCCATTGGATTCCAGAGCCAGACAAATGGTGACCCAACTCGAGCCTTTCCTAATAGGATTGAGTCAAGTGGCAAAGTGACAGGCCAGCAGCCCAGGATCCCTGCTGGATAATATACTCCACGGCAGAGACCCCAGATATAGTCTGAACCTCCTCAGATGTATTATAGAACATGGTCCTTCAAACAGAACAGTCTCCTTTCTCATAAGATCTGTTGTGCCTGTTTGCCAGAGTCCATCATGATTGATTGGGCTTCTTGAATAGTGATAGTCCCTGGGAGGAGGGTGTGTGTGTGTGTGTGTGTGTGTGTGTGTTCAAGGGGGTGGCCATTTGATCCTCACCAGAGAATAAAGCTGCTCCTCTCAGGCCTTTGAGTGAAACTCTGCCCTAATTGCTCATGGCCTGTGGGACTCTGGAGATGCTGGGATATATAGTCTGGGGAAGGTCAACTGAAGAAGGGTTGCCTTCTATGAAATGTGGCTGCTTTAGGGTACCCCATGCTTCGGGAAACCCTTTGTTCACACAAGCTCTATGGGGGGAAAACACATAAAACAAAACAAAAATGTTGGCTTGTCATTGGGAACTTACCAGGAGAGGTATTCATTATTTATATCCTCGGGGTATAGAAGGATCCAAAGAGAAGATCTAGACCAAAATGTTTCCTGTCCAGGCAGCATTAGAGCCAGTGGAACAGGAGGCTGAGGATTTGGGTGACCCAAAATCCTACTTTAGGCTCTTGATGGCCATCTGGATAGAAGATCAGCTTTTTGCCACGCCACTGAGATTGAGTACAAACCAAAAGAAGGCTATTTGATGACATATATCACGTAAACACCTCATTGTGAAAGCAAAGCCTTATGGGAGCCCCATGTGTGCTCCTGCATGAATGGAGTGTTGCCATCCCCAGGGAGAGCTGCTGGGTGCTAACCAACATGTTCAGTTCCTCTGTGGGAGATTTAGGAGCCTTCAGATTTATCCACAGAGCCTGGCTGTCTGGGATGGGGCGGTGGAGAGCGGGTGTTTTCATTAAACTTATACATGGCTGTGCTCCAGCTCATGGCTTTCCCCCATTCTTCTGCCTACACCCCCAGATTTGTGCTTCTACAGGTCACTTTTACCTTTGCTTCAATCTTAGTCCACTCAGTTCTCTGAACCTATGACACCTTCCTCCCCATCTAGACCACACAACCAGATCTGGGCTGGATTTGGTCAGTCCTCTGAGAAGGAGGTCATCATAGGCCCCACATGGGAAGACAGTCATGACTCTCCACCTTCTTGGGAGTAGTGTCTGTACATACAGTTGAAAACATGGGAATTGTGTGTCTTCTCCTCAGTATGTTTATTTATTCAATCATTGGATGACAGTCTCCAAATGTTTCTTTTCATCTGAGAGAATGATCCAACAATACTTTCTGCATTTTCTTGCTGCTTAGGGTTAGGGTTAGGGTTAGGGCTAGGGCTAGGGCTAGGGCTAGGGCTAGGGTTAGAGTTAGGGTTAGGGTCAGGGTTAGGGTCAGGGTCAGGGTCAGGTTCAGGGTTAGGGTTAGGGTTAGGATTAGTGACTGTCCTATCACTGTGCCCTAACCCTGTCCAGAACCGCTTAAGGTGCACAGGTGTTCCTGGCTCACAGCATGCAAGGGTACAGTCCATCATGGTGGATAAGGAATGGCGGAGTTAATGGTGCCCCAGCATTTGGCTGAGACCCCTCACATTTTGGAAGACTAGGAAACAGAGTAAGGGAACACCTTACTGGTGTTTTCTTTACACTCAATTTAGGATCCCAGCCCACTGGACAACATTTCCCACCTTTAAGGCGGCTTTTCCTACCTGCATAAAACTCTCATTAACACCCCCACACCCCTGCAACACTCCCAGCCATAGATGGAACTTTCTTGGTCTTGCCTTGTCCTGTGGTCCAGATGAATGTCTCCTATCTGAGATTCTGCAGCTGCTTATAAAATAAACACTCAGAGGCTTATATTAATTACAAACTGTTTGGTCTGTGGCTCAGGCTTCTTACTTGTTAGCTCTTCCACCTTAAGACAGACCATTTCTGTGAATCTGCGTGTTACCACATGGCCAGTGGCTTACCAATACTTTCACATCTTGCTTCTTGGGCAGCTTGATCACATCTGCCTGATTCTGCCTTTTCCTTCTATCTCTCTCTCTCTCTTAGATTCTCTTCCTGGCTGTCTCCTGTCTTGCCATAGGCCAGAACAGCTTCTTTATTAACCAAATGTTAGCAACACACATTCACATTGAACAGAAAGACCATCCCAGCGTACCCAGCAATGAGCTTCCCAAGTCAAAACTAACCTTCACAGTGTTTCAAGGTCATCTTTTTATTTTCTCTGTGTTCCTCCCTGAGATGAAACTTATTTTATGAGTTAACAAGCATCAGAATTCCTGGAGATGCCAGGGCAAGTATGAACAGGACACTTTGGCTATGGAAGAGAATTAGGCCGTGCTCCTGATAGCAACTCACTCTTGCTCACCTTGATGGTCCCCCTGACCTAGTGCTATAGGTAGGACAGTGTGAGGAACACAAGCTACAGAGGATGGTGGCAACAATAATTCTGTAAAACTCCAAGCTTAAGCAGCTTTGCTTTGGGGTCTAGGTGACAAAGAACTTCTGACATTCAGGTGCTCATAGTGGTGGAAAATCTAGCTTTTTTCCTCTCTTTAAAGAGATATGGGGCTTGGGTAGCATTGAGATCAGGCATAAAAATGCCTTAGGCATTGAAAAGGGGCATTGACCATGTATGATGGGGCTGAAGTAGGAGACCAGAGTGGGAAACATGCTTTGAAGAGAGTTGGCAGCAGGATCTAAGATTGACCCAAAGTGCTTGGGGACTCAGTAAGGGCTGGTCAGGCTCCATTTGAGAAGACAGTGATCATCTGGCCCTGAATCCATGTCTATCTACAGACCAAGAAAGGCAGTGCAGTGATGAGTCAGGGCAGAGCCATAGTCTTCGGTGGAATATGGGACCTGGAGCTAGAATCAGTGCAGCATTCCACATCTCCATGAAATGTGAAATGTTAAGCACCACATCTGTCAGAAAGGAGTCCTGAAAGGGTTGACTTGTCACACAGCAAAAACCGTATGAAATGTTAGCAATGATGATGGTAATAATGATGTTAATGAGGGTGTTGACAATGGTAGTGATGGTAATGAAAGTAGTGTTAATGATGATGTTTGTGAATAGGAATGTGGTGCTGCTGGTGAATGATAGTGATGACAGTTGTGAGTGGTGGTGATGATGGTGGGGATGGTAGTGATGATAATTGTGAATGGTGGTAGCAATGATGATAGTTGTAAATGGTGGTGATGATGGTGATGATAGTTGTGAATGGTGATGGTGATGGTAGTTGTGAATGGCGGTGATGATGGTGATGGTAGTTGTGAATGGTGGGGATAGTGATAAATGGTGGGGATAGTTGTGAATGGTGGGGATGATGGTGATGGTGGTTGTGAATGGCGGTGGTGATGATGATGGTGATATGATGAGGAGTAATGATGGGCATGATGTTGGTGATGCTAACAGTGACAGTGGAGATGATCATAGAAATGCTAGGGATAATGACAATGAGGATGAGATAATGTCAGTGGTAGTGAATTCTCCATCTATCCACTCATGTCTTCATCTATTTACCTACGTGAACATCGCTAAATATCTATATTTATATATATATTTATCTATTTATAATGTGGGGGGTTGTCTGTGGATCTCAGTACATGGCCTGTGGAGATGAGGTACTGAATCCTCCAGATAGTCCTTAGCTAATAACGCTGAGGAATGACAATTTAAAAAAAAAAATACTTTCACTTCTATTCCATCTGAACAAGGGTAGCAGAAGTTTAGAGTTGAGGGGGTGGGATGGGGGGTGGTAAAGAGGGGAGGCATGGTCCTGAGGGCAGGTGGATGGCAGGACAACAGGGTAGCAGGTAGAAAAGCTATACATTAGGTGGCTAGTGAGCCAATTTGTGGAGTTTGAATCCATCCTGCTAGCTAGAAAGTTTAGTGCAGGTCATAGCAGGTGAACTAAGTTTGAAAAGAGAAAGAAACAAACAAGAAGAAAGGCTTTATCTCTGTCTGCCACTGCAGCAAGATCACAGTCCCGAGGGCTCTGAACGGTTTAGACTCTCTTTACCTAATGGAGCGTGGCAATAACTCCGTGGGCGCCTATCTGGAAATCTTCCGTCTGAAGGATGCAGACACTGTCTTCCTCTCCAGGCGGGAGCTGTTTATCCACTGTGCCTTGGCATCAGCGTGGGTGCGGCAGAGGGACTCAGGGCTGGCATCACCGGAATGAATCTGAGTCATTAATAATTCGCTCCCAGGAGGAGATGGTGGAGCTGATAAACCCCCTTGGTGGTGAGATGCTTTCTCTGGCCCTCTGCAGGAGCTAAAGACTTCCTCCAGTCTAAGTGACTAAGATTTGTCCAAGGACATGCGGAGACTCTGGGACCTCTTGTCCAGCCCTGATGCTCCCTTCTTCCCCTCTGAACTCTGACAGTGTAGCAGGTCATTTACTGAAATGATTGCCTGAGGGGCTGGTGAAGCTGGTTCAGTGGGTAAAATGTTTGCTGTGTTTAAAAACCTGAGTTAAGATCCCTAGCATTCACATAAAAAGCTGCGTTTGGCACTGAGGGTGCAACAGAGAGACCCTAGGCCTTCTAACCAGCTGCATCAGTGACTACAGGTTCAGTTAGAGATCCTGACTCAGAGAAAGATGAGTTGTAGAGCAACTGAGGGAGACACACCCAACACTGACTTGTGGCCTCCAGGCACACACATGCACGCTTGTTTGTGCACGCTGACATTCGCATATGCACATATGCATGAACACATGTGCACACCACAGAGTCACAAGCTACTTTTCATTACTTTTGTTTTCTTTCTCTTACATATGGACGCTTTGTTTTCCAGAAAGGAGTATGTCACAGATACTGAGGCATGCCTCCCTATATTCTCTTCCTTCCCATTCAAACAAGCCTGCTGAAAACCGGCCAGGGCCAGTGCTGCCCCCTGTCTCCTGGTGACAACAGTGGACACCTGATAGCCACGTGCATCTTCAGATAGCATCTCCTTGTTCAGCCACCACCTTCCCCACTTAACAGTGGACATTTATAGAACTGCAGCTGGACACCCTAGGATGACTGGGAAGAAGGACAAAGGGTAATTTATCAGAGAGAAAAGGTGGCGGGAATGTGGAAAGCTATACAGCCCTCATCAGGGACAGATGAATAAGAGGGACAAAGGCAGGAGACTATAGGAGCTGAAGTCTGATCTTGTGGTCAGAGACAATAACACTTCCAGAGAAACCAGCACAAACAGGTGACGCCAACTAGAAAGATCGCCCTGCAGAAGG
Organism: Sigmodon hispidus; assembly: GCA_004025045.1. NCBI lineage: Eukaryota > Metazoa > Chordata > Mammalia > Rodentia > Cricetidae > Sigmodon > Sigmodon hispidus. Next base: position 97,344 of record PVIH01005334.1, read on the forward strand.
CCCCTGCTCATATCTCTACAGTCATCAGGTAGCCTCAGGGTGCACCTACTGGCAGATGGGCCTGTGAGGGTAAAGTTCATCATGGCCAGAGTGTCAATCATGATGCTTTGTACCTTTGAATGTGACTAGAGAGCCTCACTGTCTCTGAGGGATTCTTGATCACGGAACAAGGACAGACACTCATGTTCTACATTGTATGTGGCCCGGGCCCAGTATTCCTACCTGAATTACCAGTTGCATAGTTTTTCCTGGTAACATGGCAATAAAATTCTATTTAGTTTAAATAAGGTACCAATGTTAGAAAAAAGGAACAATCAATCCCACGGAAGTGTGCTTAGTGAACCAGTGAGTTGACTGCATGACTTAAAGGAACATGGGTCACTCAAAAACAACTGGACAACTCACCAGAGCATGGTCAATGGCTCAGGAAAACTGTGTATCCAGAGCTCCCTGACCAACTAACAGGCAGCTCTGCCATCAGGTTAGAGTCCCCTTGCCTCAGCAATTGTTACTGCTTATATAACCTTGGGGAGGGGCCTTGTGAATCTTGTAAGTTTTAGGAGCTTCCTGGAGCTTTTCAGTTTCATTTATTTCCTATGTCTTAAGGAGCCGCCTTTCTTCCTCCAGGAGGAAATGTTTAATTTGGAGGAAAGAGCTACACAATGCCAATTAGGCCATCTTCTCTCTTCACAACCTCATGATGTGCACAGGCCTGGCCCACACAAGTCCTCTGCTGCTTGTTAATCATACGCATAGTTGGGGTCAAACAGATCAGAGTGGATGAACTCCAAAGCTTCTCTTCCCTCACCCCAGCTTCCCTGTACCCTTCCAAGTACATTGAGGCACCCTTGGGTTTCTCTGCCTGATGGATGAGATACCAAGTCAAAGGCTGGAATTCAGACCCCAGGCCTGTTATACCTGACTGTCACCTATGTGAGAACACTTTGGATGAGCCACAGTGGCACATGTTTCTCTGCCTGCTCAAGGAGGGCATGGTCACATCTCTGACCATGTCCCAGTACTTAGAATGAAGTTCATTCATGCCCTTCTCTGCTACAGGACCTACACTATGAGAGCATGTTTCTTCCAGTCTCTACCTAAATATCCCACCTTTCAGGCATTTTTTTTCTATTTAAACAAATGGAATTGTTTACATTAACAAACAACATCAGATCAACGTCTTCAACAGCAAACACACATTTTTGTTTTTCACACAGCATCACTCTGCACAGGTAAATTTTAACTGGATGGAGCTGAGAATAGAGACAGTCTCCTTTCCCAAATAGGCCAGTGGACAATCATAGCCTGGGAATCCTGGGAAAGACTCCTTGAGCCTTTCCTTGCAAAGAGGTCTTCAGTTTCTGTGAGTTCCATAAGCATGTGTTCTGAAAATACTGTTGGGTACCACAGTAGGTAGCTACTCTGAAAGCCTCCAGCCTGTCTGATATATGGGTACCTCTGGGGCAAAGTGCATGGAGAACAATGGGCATTTAGCTTAATGTCGCCTCCCAGCGAGAATCATGGGCAGTGTTTTATTTCTTTTAACATTGGTCTGACTTTGCAACTCCCCATAGAAAACTGATACGAGCTGTATTTAATAGCTTAGCATTGTTGTCGCTGGAGAACACACGTAGAAAGGAAGACACCACCCCCAGGGTCCTCCATTGTCACAGGTGTTATCTGCAGACTGCAGGGCTTTGGGGCGGATGAGAAGCTCAGGAACATTTACCAGGTAACTATTGGAATCCAGGAAGGCAGAGAGGAAATGCTGCAGCAGCCCCCTGACCCTCCATCCCCCGACTCCCCTGGCTGGCTCAGCTACTGTGGAAGTGGGGGCTTGGGGGCCAGGGCCCAGGCTTCCTGACCATTGTCTGTATAGCGGATGCAGCCCTCTCCCCACCTCTCAGCCTCATGGGGGTCCTCTACTTCTGTGTATCTCACAATGTCCCTCCATTTTGTCTCTGTGCCCAAGGACCAGAAGTAGCCTCTGAGAGGCTGCAGATTTGTGAAAAAAAAAACCCAAAACCCTGGTGTTTCCAGTGGCATGTCCAGAGTTGCCAGGTGGGTTCTAAGATGGATTTGATTGGAACTGCTGTCTGAAGAACTTGGAGGGGGGTCGAAGTATGGCTTAGTGTTGAAACTCAAGACAGAACCTCTTTGGATGCTCCCCAAGGGCCATATCTCGGATATGGCTGGAGTGATGGATGACATTATCAGCTTCATGTTGACTAGACAGAAGCAGGCCTGTGCCCTGGCCAGTTCTCCATCTGAAGAAAAGAAGCTATTATAGAGCCTTCCCAGGTGAAGCTCTGGCCTTACCACCCAGTATTTAGGAAAACCCTTGTTCTTTCTGGAGAGCAAGGTGCTGTAGGACCTTCTGCTTTCCATACTCTCCCACCTGGCAGCTGTGTGTCTGGGCCAGGCCTCTCCCTCACTCTCTATGAGTCTAGATTCTTTGTCAGTGCTATATAGGAGAACAGAGACCACTGTAAAGGTGTCGATGTGAACATCAAAACCAGAGCACAGAGAGAACCTTCAGACCTGTGGGCACATGGCCATGCTCAAAAGCAGTAGCAATTTCCATTCTATCAGAAAAACTAGGAAGCAGAGGCCCAAGGAAGTTATAGAAGGTGAACTTGGTTTAATTATAGAAGCATGGCACTAAGGAACATACACTTGAAGGAGCACCATGCAATGTATACACAGAGGAAGGCAAACAGCACTGCTGCAATGTAGGTGGTTCTGAATTCCACTTTGTGGCCCAGGAAGTTAGACATTGGCAGGCTCCTCAGAAGTACTCTCTATTTTCAGAGTCCTGACTCAGGTGTGCCCAGTCCATAAAACCAAGTTCCCATCTGGTTTCACTGGTCCAGACACTTCCTTTTGCTGCTCCATTGATGAACTTAATTAACTCTTCGTGGGTTCTGTGTGATAATTTAACACCTGATACTCAGCAGTTAAGTGACATGTGCCTGTTGATACATAGATGGATGATAAATGCATGCATAGGTAGATGGATATATGCATGCATGCAGGGGTGGATAGATGGATAGATGCATGAATGCATAGATAGATAAGTGGATAGGTTTATGGATGGATTCATTCATGGATGAATAGACAGATGAATACCTATGCATGGATGGATGGGTGAAAATGAAATAATGAATTTATTTGTTAGCTGGGATGTCAGGGGACCACTGTGTCATTCCTTGAGGTCACAAGCTTGTGAAACACAAAGCCATGGCAAAACCTCATGGAAATAGAGTTAACTGAGTTTCCTTATGGACAATCACTGCGGGCTAGAGCCAGGTGGCTAGCACAAGCAAGCAGGGAGAGCAAACATCTGGTCACCTAAACAAGCTTTGGGTATTTCTAAAGGTAGAGGGGATTTTTTGGGCTAGAGCCATATAATAGGCATAAGCAAGGTTATTCTTGGCAGTCAGCATGTCACCAGTATGTGTCTGCTCATCACTGAAGCTTCAGAGGAACATAGCCTTTGAACAGTAAAGTCCTCTGAGAGTATATTGCTGCCCTGTATCCAGCATGGTCCCCAGAGGGGGAGGAAGCAGGAAGGCTCAAAGCCTGGGAAAGCAACAGCCCCCTCAGTCTTTTGCTGAAGTCTCATTTTTTTTAAAGGTGTTAAAAATTAATGAGCAAAATATTGAACTCTCAGCTTTGGCAACAGAAGGATAAACACAGGTGCACTTTGTCATGATGACGGATCCAATGGCGTTCATCTCTAACAAGACGGACATCACTGGGGTTAACGACAGCAACCATCAGTTAAATAAATAGTTGTGCTGGGGTGGGCTTGATAGCTAGCCAGTCAGAGCTGCTTGGGATGGGTGTTCGGTGGCTTCTGACCTTTGGGGCATGTGGGGTTCACTCTAAGCCCTAAAGTAGGAGGAGAAATTCTGCTTCAGGGGCAAACAGGAATTGCCTCTCTTTCAAAATGCATGGAGCTAGCTGTGGAACTATGAAATTTAGACTTTCCCAAGCTAAATATAAAGAAATCTAACGTGCTCTCAATAGTATATCTACCAATTAATCATAGAGAAAGGAAATACAATAAAAAGAAAAATGTACCCATCATGTTCACCCTAAAGTTACATTTTCCAGAAACTTCCATATATGTCTCCACTCACTGGTTTGTGTATCTTATGTTTAATGACTACACTGGGATCCTCTCATACATTCTGAGATGGATTCTGAGAATCCACGGGACATCGTTCCATCCTGCCTCTGGAAGTGTGGTGACTGAATGGCATTAACACCTCATCACCATGGTTTCTTCTTAGATGAGATAATATAGCACACAGCTCACAGCTCACAGAGGGCTGTGGTCCTTCTTCCACCGGGGAAAGAATGCTCCCACCCTAGCCCAAGCAATTTTATCACCAGCCATCCTGTATATCTGACTCTTGGACTGAAGCAATAATGAGCGGGCTTCTTTGAATGGTGTTTGTCTTGTTGGGTTTTTAACAAATACGCTAGGCTGAATATGCTTAGCTGAACATTCTGCCCAGTCCATCCAATTACCTAGCCTCATTATGCAACTCAATTGCATTTCCCTTACTTGGGGACTTTGCTAAATGGGCATCCATGCAACAGGCTGGCAGCCCACACCAATATTGATGAGAGAGCACCCACTTGATAGCCAACAGAGGTCGTGCCTGGGGCCACACATCTCTGTGCTGAGCACCTCTGCTTCTTTCAAGCATCGAGGTAGAGGGCAGAATTGTCTTTGGATGATTGCAGCATCAACCCTACCCTCCTTTTCTCTCCTTTTCCTTAATTAAATTATTTTCTTTCTGCCAACTCTGTCCCCCACCAAAATACAGTCTTAATAGCTGAAACCAAGTTATCATGTCCACCATGTTTCCCCAGCTTTATAGTGACACAAAGTGGGGTTCTGCGAGAGAGCAGCAGGGGACCAGACACAGGAACAGGAGAGCAGCTCTGTTCTTGCTGGCTTAGGGATGTGACTCCAGACCAAAGCCCTCCTCGACCGACCTCTTTGTAGTATCCTCCAGCCCTCAGTGGGAGAGAGAAGCAGCAGGAGGCTTAGCCAGATGTCTCCCTGGTTGTTTTAAGGATGTGATTACAGTTCCGGGGAAGATAGGTTCCTCTCTTCTAGTGTCAAGGACTTTCTTTCATGTGTGTAAGTCTTCAGTTCCTAATAGGCCATTGGCACTGGGTCCATCTGTTTTCCTCACTGGATGCCTAGAAAAGGAGAAAGAATGGTAATAAGGATAGAGTAACAGTCCTGCTGGGACCTCCGCTGTATAAAAGCTGGTGAGAACACTGGGCACTGTGCTCCTGGTGCCGCCGGTCCTTAGGCACACTACAAAGAATGTGTTTGGGTTAATATGTTCTAAACCTTTCTTAGACTCTCACCCAGCTTCCTCTAATGAAGTAAGTGTTTTCATTAGCCATCTGCGGAAGGGAAGGCTGAGGTTCGGGCCACACAGCAGTGGTGGGATCTGAGCCTGGATAGGGGTTGGGTTTTGACACTCAGCCAGCACGAAGCCTTGTCTTCCAAAGGGCTTTGAAGGAGGAAGCAGGTGTTTGCTCTGCTCCATGAACTTGGGAGCCAGAGAGCCTGGTCTTCATCTGTGTCCAATCGTTCTTGGCTGTACAAAGGCACTGGGGAGATTGGAAGTCCTAAGGGGCTGGAGAAAAAGCAGGATTTTGCACCCTGCAGCAGCCTCCTTCCCCTCTCATTTGGATTTTATTAGTCTTGTTCTGTGAGCCACACTCTGCCCACAGGGTCTGCCTGCAGCCCACCTCTCTCAGCCAGTCAACAGCTAGCACCTCTAATTTGTGTTTATGTTGATACTTCTCTTGGCAGTCTAGCAGTGAAATTAGCAACAATTAACCTTGAGGATAAACCAACCAACCCAAAGCAAAGTTTCATGTTTGCCAAGCACAAGACACAGTCTTTCAACAAACCCCATTTGGGAGTTCTGGATGCTCCTAACGAGAAAAGAAATCACTGGTGACTTAAATAAATAGACATAAGGGTCAAAAATAAATCCCATTTATTAAGTACACATGAATACCAGGCTGAGCACTCAGTATTCAACATTGACTTAGCTCTCTGAAAAATCCCTTTTAAAAATCGTGAAATAGGTTTTGTCATCATGTCCTTTAAACTCCCCTTCATACACACACATTAGAGCTGTAGAGAAGGTTCAGTAGGTAAAGTACTTCTTGCAGAAGCATCCACATAAAAGCAGGGTGTGGCCTCACACACCTGTAACCTTCGTTGCAAACAGGGGGAACAAAGACAAGAGGGTTTCCGGAGCTAGCCTAGCCTGCTCAATGAGCTCTAGGTTCTGAGACCCTGTCTCAAAACACATGGTGGCAAAGGAGGAAGACAATAGATGTTTACCTCTCATGTATGCACACATGACCTACACTGAAATCTAGAAGTAAAGATAGATTTTTCAGGAAATTATAGAAATAGTAGAAGGCAATTGAGTATTGTTCTTTCCAGGTCAGTGAAAAATTGTGTTGGGGTTTTGATGGAGATTGCATTTTTAATTTTTAAAAGTTTATTTTGATTTTCACTCATTGTTATTATTTTGCCTATTTTTGAGAGAGTGAAAGATGACATTGAGAGGATAAGTAGATGAAGAAGAATTCGGAAATATGGTCAAAATATATTGTATAAAAAGTTATAAATAAAAATAATTAATTAAAAATAGTAAAGGGCAGTATGTGTTCTTTCTGCTACTCCCCCTAATGGTGACATCTAACATGACCACAGGGCAGCACCAGATCCATCACACTGACATAGTCTTACCCTTGGCTCTTTAGATCTCATCATATTACGTGTGTGTGTGTGTGTGTGTGTGTGTGTGTGTGTGTGTGTGTGTGTGATCACTGGCTGGCCCCCTTTCTTTTTTTTTTTAACAACTTTATTTTATTTATTTATTTGCCTTGGTGTTTGCCTGAAACTGGAACTACAGACAGTTGTTAGCTGCCATGTGGGTGCTGGGAATTGAACCCGGGTCCTCTGGAAGAGCAGACGGTGCTCTTAACCACTGAGCCATCTCTCCAGCCCCCCACTGGCCCCCTTTCATGGGTGAGAAACCTAGACTGAGGAAAGGATTTGGCCTTGCCATATTAGTGCAGCAAAAGGCTGCCAATTCAAATGTATTTGTTACTTTTGTGTCACTGACCAAACACCCAACAGGAACAGCTAACAGGTAGGTGGTTTATGATCTCAGAGGGTTTCGTATCATCATGGCTGACATGATGGTTAGTCTTGATTGCCATCTTGATGAGGATTAGAATCATCTAGAAGGCAAATCTCTAGGTTTACCTAAGAATACCTTCCCTAAAGGTTTGTCTGAGAGGAAATGACAGACAGTCCATAGATGAAGTAGAGTGAAGAAAGTCAGTCCTGTCTGCTTACACTAGATTCTTCTTCCTAAGTATATCTGTTACTGTAGCAACCACACCATCCACAGCCACCAGACTCCAGCCTCTTTGGCCTTGCAGTGTAGACTGAATGCTAGTGACTCTCCAGAGAACCTATGACCTTCTGTGCCCAGATGAGACTCCTAAATCCTTTAGCCTCGTGAACAGAGAGGACTGTTACTGGACTATTTAGGCAATTTAATAAAGTATCTTCTGAGAACATATACATGGTCTGTTCGCTCCAGGGATAGGGGGAAAAATAACAGGACTTGGCAGCACACTGCAAAAGCAAGGCACATCAAGGGCAACCAGGAAGCAGAAAGCAGGTCTCAAACAGGTGAAGTGCACCCTTCAACGCCCTCTTGCCAATTTCTGTCAGTTCAATCACAGTTTCTAATGGCCACTCAAATTAATACCACCATCTGGCAAGTAATGTTTGAAACACAAGCCTATGGGGCAGCCTTTGAGATTCAAATCATGATTTGAAGGGAACAGGGAAAGCATCTTGGCCTGAATACTGCTAAATGGATTTTCCAAACTCCATTTTACTTGTAGGGCAAAATAAAGTTCAGGTTCTCAAACTCTAGAGGAGCTGAGAACTTTCTAATAGTTGACCAACCTCATCCCTAAACTATAGAAATAGTTTTATGCATTTTTAGCTCTCCAGAAATTGTTGTGAAATATTATTTTAAGATATGTTACATTTGTTTATGCTGTGGCACATTTTTTTAATGATGCAAAGATGCGTTGCATTCTTTTATGCTGCATTTGTTTAACTCTGTGAAGCTGTATTACTTTGCCTGTCTAAAATACTTGATGGCCTAATAAAGAACTAAATGACCAATAGCAAGGAAGGAGACGGAATGAATAGGTGGGGCTGGGAGGCAGAGAGGATAAATAGGGAGAGAAAACTGGGGAAAGAGGGTTAAGAGGAATGTCAAAAGAAGAGAAGACATAGGGGCCCAGTCATAGAGTAAGAAGTAAAGAAAGGCATACAGAAATAGAAAAAGATAAAAGCCCAAAAGATAGATGGGATAATTTAAGTTAAGAAAAGATGACTAGAAACAAACAAGCTAAGGCCAGGCATTCTTAAATAAGAATAAGATACTGTGTGTTTATTTGGGGGCTGGAATGTAGGCCTCCCAAAAGAGCAAAGAGTTAAAGAGTAAAAACAGCCAGGTGCATCTGACTGGCTGGACTGGAAGGCTCACATTGTCTGTTGCTGACAATGGTGAGACACTCAAGGAAGCCCCTAGTCTCTAAATCCTTGTTGGAGAAATGTGTGGCTGTAACTTGGCAACAAATGTTTGTGTTTTTGTCCTTATAAACTCCACTTTTGCCCCTGCCCGGGGCTGTCAGGAAGAAAAGGGATCCCCGAGTCCTTGTCCTGCTTCATCAGCTCCCACTTATGTGGTGACTGAATAAAACCTTTGGAGCCCATATGTGCTGTCACTCTCCTGTCTCATGGCTCAAAGCTGAAGCTAGACCTTCCCCTCCAAACTCTCTCTAAACTTTCTTCCTCAAATCTGAGGCTAGACCTTCCCCTCCAGACTCTCTCTAACTGTGGTCTCTAAACACAGACAAGGTGCAAGTAATGGAAGCTTTGGAAATACTACACGTACATCTGGTAGTAAAAATGTCTTCTTGTGATTTATTTCTCTGAGCATGACACTCACACAAAGCCTTCCCACTTGTGCTTGACCCTGATGGAGTTAGGGGAGTGAGTGGAGAACCTTGTGCTCCAGCTTGAGAAAGTGGCTTTGAGCATGTGTGGCTGCCTGGTGGGGATAGTCAGAGATCCAGGAAGACTGACCAGTAAACGAAACCCCATCACCGTGAGGTACAGGCACTGTGGCTAGACTATTATACTGCAGGAACACTGCTGACAAGTAATAGATAAGCAAACGGATGCAGGATGGCCAACTAGAGCTGTGAGTTTGCGAGAAGAAAGAGCCTTAGTGAGAATAAAAGAAGGAACCTCTTCAGAGGTTTAGGAGATGGGGTGTTATGATGGAAGGCTCTGGGGTTCTGAGATGGGCTTTGCAATCAAAAGCCTTCCTCTTGAGTGGGAGTGGAAACTTCCAGCAAGTTAATTTTTTAAAAAAATCAATAGCATTTCACGTGATTGTAAGTGAGGGGCTATTTGCTGAAGTTTAGAGAAATTAAGGGTGAACTCGGAAGAGGATCAATGAGCAATTACTCAGGAAGTGGAGGGGCCATTATAGTGGAGGGTGGGCAGAGGGCAGGGGGGCAGCCAGATCCCACTGGCTCCGTTAACATCAAAAGTACACAGAACATCAAACTCAAAGAAGCAAGTCTCTGATGCGTCATGGCCCATCTGCCAAGTTACCAGCTCTCTCTGTTCTCTCTCTCTCCACCTGTCGCTTCTCCCAGAAGGGACATAAACACTCTCCATTCAGAGTCCCTGCAGAGAAAGGTAGAGGTACAGACCAACAGCTGCCTCCATGCCAATCAATTCTGCAGAGGTAATATCTACAATTTTCTGATTTGAAAGCAAAACCAAATAACCCAGAGGCACAATTCTGCTGCACACAGCCCTCTTCCTCAGAAAGAGTACAAATTGATTCGGCCTTTTATAAGCCCAATTTTAGGCTGTTCATCGACCCTCCGTCATCATTTCTGAGCTTTTTTCTCCCCATGTGCCAAGGCATAATTAAGTCAGGCCCAGAAAGTCTTTTGCTTTGAGTTTTCACCTTTGTTGGCCAAGCTCAGTTTTTTTTGTGCCTGGCAAATGCTAAGACTTCAGAAGCCCCGAAATGACCTTGGAAGGTTACAGGCTGCTGCCCCCCACCCACCCCTTCACTCCCAACACCTCTGTTTCCAAAGTTAAAGTTGAGGGCTTAGAGTTGCAAGTATACCCTCCTTTTCCCAAGTCTTAGATCTCCAGAATCACCTCTAGCCCAGCTCTATCAGGAATCTCTTGGTCCACCTCTCCTTTTTAAAGCCTGCATTTGACTGTCCATACAGTTTGGAGTTCCCTGGGGTTACCACCTGGCTCGGACTGAAGCCCACAATTGGGGTTTAGACTGCAGGGTCTCTATCTCCATCCTAGCTCTTCCTGCCTCCTTTGTAAGGTGCACCCAGCTCCCCAGCTAAGCACTCACCTGAGGGCCTCTCCTCTGCAGTCACCTTGGCCTGATGGCCTCTTGTGCATGCGGCCCAGTTCTGTTGTTATTATGTAATGTTCACATTTCATATATTATATATATGAAGCAACATACTATATAATTCACATAGTATAATTTGTATATTATGTTGTTTCATATTAAAAGAGCCTTGGCCCTTTTAATTGAGTCTCATGATGCTGACCCTGGTCCTAGCCTTTCTGTTTTCTCTTTGACCTTCTTAAAATTCTCACATGTTCCTTGTTGGCATCTGGGGCTGGATAAGTGACCGTGTGAGTGGATTCTGACCAAGCAATTGTTGGGAACACTGGAGAAGAGATACATTCTCCTTGAAGATCTTTCTCCGCTATGTTTCACTCCTCCATTTTCAGCCTCTGTTTACACATGAGGAAGCCCAGGGCTGGGTGGGTCTAGGTGTGACTTAGTCGTACCCGCCAGAGCTGTTAGAACATTCACTCTGGGAAGCTCCAGGATGCTGCAATAAAGCCTCTGAATCCAGCCAGAGAATGCTTGGAGCCTGTGGAGACAATTGGTCATGTCCATAATAAAATCTTGCCATGACAAGCAAGAGAGAGGCTTGTGCTAGGAACTTAGTTGGGCCTGAAGTTGTGCATGCCCTGCAGGTGGACAGGGGAGGTCAGAGACAGAGTGGTCTTCTGAAGCCAGGGAGGTAGACCTGGCCTTTTCTGAGCTCTTAAATACAACTCTTAAGCCTTTTCCCTAAGAGAGGTCTACCAGCTGATTTCTGCATTTAAAATATTTTGCAGTCTGTCCTCCCTTTGAGGAAGGCTCTGTAAGGAAACTAAACTAAACCCAGCCTTCTCTTCCCCAGTGAACGGTTCTAGGCACCATGGAATCATCTGTAGCTTCTCAGGGCTGTTGGCCATGTGTTTCAGAGCCAAGCTACATCCTGTCCCCACCTGGGTGACCTGTTAGGGTGCCTGTAAATCTCTTCCCTTGTTTCTCTCTCTCTCTTCATCAAGGACTAAAATCCATTCAACCTCTGTGCTTGTTCCCCTGGGTTCTAAATAGGTCCCTTTGTTCAAGTTGACAGGATGACAGCTGGCCAGGTGCTTTTCCTTTGTCCGGAAACCTCTTCTGGAAGTGCCCACTTAGCTATCAGCAGATCCCTTCAACCTACATAAGGCAGGTTTCTGACAAAGACCACTGTCACCTGTGGGCTAGCACGTGGCAGGAACAGTTGATGTCCTGGGGCCCCACATCTGCGCCATCGCCTGTCCTACGCACAGAGATGACAAACAGGAACCACTTGAGTCCCATCGGCCGCTGCTGATGCGAATCAAGGAGCGTGAGGGACCCAGCTCAGGGCGGAAGCATGCTGGTCACCCATTAGTTGTTATGGAAACTCATTACCCGAAGAGGTCATTCATCTGAAAATATAAACAATTCCCGAAAAGGTTTTTAGAAAAATTCATGGGTGGCTGTCGTAATGGTACAATAGTGTGGGGGCTGAACTCTTGAAGCCTGGGCACAATGCTGCCAGGTGAGGCTCCCTACCCATCCCTGCAGACTCTGTCCAAAAGCATGACACTAGGATTTGGCCTCCAGAGCCTCATGAGTCCTGCAGGCTTCTCTCAAACACTGTCTTATGGAAAAAGAGGCATTAAAAGGTTACAGGCCCTTCTGGGTCCCTGAACACACTTCTCTTCTCAACACACATGAACACCACATGCAATACCCTCAGCTTAAAATAAGAGTAAAGGTATATACTAATATGCCATTGACAGTTATTATCATCATACTTTGTTGTATATGTTCTTCATGACTAGCTGATAATATTCATTAATCTGTATGTCATGTGATCAGTCCCCAGCACCTCAAGAGTTGTGATTCCTATCACAGCCCAGTAAGGTGGGTACCACTTCCCTATTCCACAGAGGAGCATATTTCTATCTTCTAGTATCCTCTGGTTCTATTGAAAACATGGCTGGTACTGTACGCTGGGCCTATCTCCTCTTTTTATCACTGTGCAGGTGCTCACCACATCCCTATGCTTGTGTGGACAGGGCATCAACACACTCCCCTGTGCTTGTACTGCATCTTCATCTGGGTTCAGAGCAGAGGCATCTTCTCTCACAAGAGGCTTTCCTGAACTAGGTAGAAAGGGTTGGGCTCTTCTTCAATGTACGTGTGTGTGTGTGTGTGTGTGTGTGTGTGTGTGTGTGTGTGTGTGTGTACATATATACATCTGTTCATGTATGCTGTGTATACACACACACATGTTTATATATTAACTTAGGTGTATGTGTGTGTGTGTGTACACTGTGTATGTGCAAGAGAAGCCCATAAAGGTCAGAGAGGCAACAGATTTCAGATTTCCCTGGATCTAAAGTGACAATCAGTTGTGAGCTGCCATGTGGGTGCTCGAACTAAACATGTTTCTCTGAAAAAGCAGCAAGTGCTCTTAACTGTTGAGCTATTTATTTATCTATATCTATAATTTTTTGAGACCCAATCTTTCAATGAACTGATCAGACTAAGCTGGCCAGCCAGTATCATCTTGGCTTCCTCTGTTTCTGCCTGCTTAGCACTGGGGAGACATATGTCTGCCATTGTGCCTTGATTGTATGGGCTAGGGATCCAAACTAGGTCCTCATTCTTGAACAATCAACAGTTATCTACTGTGACATCTCCCTGGGCACTCAAACTCTGTAGAAGTTGAACCTCAAGGTTTTAAAGACTTGCTTTCTATCTGTCTCCCCTTGTAGGCTAGGAACCTTGCACAGGATCAGACTATTTTGTTTTTGTGTTTCCAGAGCTAGGCACAAAATAGGCACCAAATAATTGTTCTATTTATTACCAGGAAAAATGCTTCCAAAGGGCTAGGTCTCTCCTGTTTACCATATGTAAAACAATGTCTAATGTACAGTTAGTGCAAAATTCACATTTGTGTGATGCCTGGGTGGATGATTGCATGGCTAATGTCTGGATAGCTGGCCAGATGTTTGTGGGTGGGTGGATAGGATGAGTACATGGATGAATGGGAAAACAGTGAAACAAAAAAAGTGGGTGGTCAACTGGTTAAATTGATGAATAATGTATACATAATCAAACACAGATGAACCGCTTGTTGTTGCAATAGGTTGCATGATTGAATAGATATTTGGATGTTGGGTAGTTAGATGGGCTGGACCAATCAACATGGTCAGGTGGAAAATGGAAGATTGCCAGTCATAAGGTTTGGATGGGCTGCACCAGTGGGTGATTGGACACTGAATTGATAGATGAATTTGTCCATATAGGTTTCCCCAGGAACATGGGTTCTACGATGGTGTTTTATACACAGATAAAAGTCTGGAACAAACACCTGCTGGAAAATGTAGATGAACCTATAATGAGAGGTGGAAGCAAACAGTGATGAATCCTAACATGGGCTTTTGACAACCTTGAGGGGCAACTCTGGAGCATAGACATCTTCAAGTTGTCCTCCCTAGAGGAAACAGGTCACTGGCTTTGTAATGGCTGTGAGTCAGCCATTGGGTGCACATGGACCATGAGAGGGAAGCTTGATTACAAGCACCTTCCTTAGCTAAAGGCCAGCCATGGAGATAAACTCAAGCCCTGGGGTGCTAGCACCGGCAGTTTCTGGGGAGCAGTGTGCTTTTGTTCACAAGGCTGGTCTTCCTGCACTACTCTGATACAATCACATAGCTTCTCCAGGACTGGAGGGTCATCTTCGATTCTTGTCACTGCCTTGACTCATAACCGCCATCCTTCCCTGCTATGCTTTCTAAGTCCTGTCTCCCTTGAGTAACACCTCTGCTTTGTAAGTGATTGAAGCAATAGCTACAAGCTTGTTGCCCCTGCAGTCTCCAAACAAGCAAAGTTTAAAGTTGAATGGGGTCATTAGTACAGCCTTTGATCCACAGAGCTCCAACAAGGAGTGCACAGTCCCATCCAATTGCATCTAGACTATGATGACTAGAGTGAGCCACTGATAGCCTCACCTCTGGCTTCTGTATCCAGGCATGTCACAGAGGCCACAGCACCACCTGACTGTCAGAGGTTTCACTGTTTGAGGAGAGGTGACACTCTAGCCTATCAGAACATGATCTGCAAAGTGGTACCTTTAGAATATCAACCCTTCTCTCTATTGCATATGCAGCATCTTGGGACATACTAGGTGACAGAACTGGCAAAATCATATTCTTACAGGCACTGTCGACCTCCTTTGCTAAAGGACTTCTTAGTTATAAATGCCCATGTCTGTGTTTACCTGACATGGTAAAGCTATTTGCTTCTGCCCATGAGTCCATACATATTCTTACTCTAAGACATTTTTCTCCCACATAGAAATTAATGACCAGGAATACTGTCCAGAGCTGTCTTGAGATGCTTTTTTGTTCACCATTCTATTTCAAAGTTTCTCTGCCTGGTGCATTGGTGTGCAATATTTTTATGAAGCAGCTGTGGTTCTTTCCCCATCCCCTGGCTGACTGTAAAAAACTCTCCTGTAGGCAGTTGTTGTGAATTAAGGAAGAAGTACTTTATACCAATGTAGAAATAATAGATATTATTTTAAAAATACGCTGCTAGAGAAGAAGTAAGTGAAAGGCCTTTAGATGAGCGTGTCTTAGGTGTCCAAAGGAAGGTGTTAGCAGAAGGCTGGAGTTGGCAGGAGATGCTTTGGGTGTGACCAGGAACACTGAGGACCTAACAGCTGGCTCTCGGTTTAGGATGAGCGTTGAGATGTAAAAGGCAGAGTAGACAGCCAATGAGTCCTGTTCCTGAGGAAGTTCACTTTTCTTAAATCCCTATTGGCTGCTGGGAGATGTGGGGGGAGCTGGCACTGCTTCTGCTCTGGGAAGACTTGGGCATCCAAATGTGGCAGCAGGGGAAGTGAGTACCCAGGCCTCTTTCCAGTGTTCTCAGCCGCAGAAAGCAGAAGACCAAGTGCATCTTCACATCCCTTCATCCCCCTTACCCAGAAGTCTGCTCTACTCACAAGGTCATTATGCGTTCCGGAACAGAATGCTTTCCATTGGATGGTGTGTGTGTGTGATTGTGTGTGTGTAATTGTGTGTGTGTGATTCAAACTCTATGTTTTGTTTTTGATTCTGCAATTTATCAGTTGGGAGAAGGTGAATAGCCAATGAGCCCAAGATATGTGACTATTTCTGCTCCCTCAACTCTTGGATTACAAGCACATCCCATCATGCCCACATTCATTGTTTCTTAAAAGCAAGATGGGAGCATTGGGAGAACCCACAGTTCCTCTAGCCCTCTCCCTATCTTCCACCTCTACTCTGTTTGTGTCTTCCAGTCTTATCCATAGTTAGTTCTACTTTTTCTTCACTTCCCATCCCCTGATTCTTCTCATACTGGCTTCCAATCTCTGGGGTGAGGATTCAAACCACAAATCACATCCTAGGGTGGAGCAGATCCTCCTGAGTGTGCAGACAACTGAACAAACAAATGCTTACCTGGATCTCCCCAGCTGGCTGAAGACAATCTTGTAGCAAGAGCTATGGCTCCCACAATGTCTTGTCTATAACAAACCATCTTTATTTAATCTTTGAGGTTGTTTCTCATGAAAGAGGCATCTGCTTGTGATCATTACTGGAGACGTGGAGATGGAATCCAACATCATAACCACCTCTGCTGGCCTTGATGGCCTATGCAGACATGGTTATGCAGAAATACGCAGTGACTACAGGCTGAACCACCATGAATTGGGGGTCTGCTCTGGGCAGTCGCTCCAAGGCTTATCACCCACTCAGCTGCAGCAGCCAGTATTGGTCTCATAGCTACCTATACAGTAGGTTCTGGGAGCCTGCTACTTCTATGTGTCCTTGGACAGAGTGAGCCAATGTGTCTTTTTAATAAATACCAGGAAAAAAAAGGTTTGGGTCACTCAACATGGCTGGTAATGGTATTAGCAGGAGGACATAGTAGGCAGGGATGCTACAGCCCACCAAAGGAAACTCGGAAACTGCTCTAGTGGAGCCGAGTTCAATGGACTGTAAGCTTGAGCTTCATGTGTTCTCTATGAGTGTATATGTTATAGTGTGCACTTGTAGGTGTGTCTCTGTTTGTGTGTATGTACATATCAGAAGTCAACCCCAGCATCTTTAGTCAGTCTTCACCTTGTTTTTTTAGACAGTTTCTCACTGAGCATGCAGCTCACCAATAGCTAGACTGACGGGCCAGCAAGCCCCAGGGAACCTCCTATCTCTGCCTCCCTAGTGCTGCAGTTAGAGAAATGCATGCCATGCCCTTATGTGGGTACTAGGAATCTAGGTGCAGATCCTCATTCTTGATGTCAAGCACTGTATCAATTATATCATGTCCCATCTCTCAGAACCTGAGCAATGAAGAACCTCAGAATGGCGGCATCACGGAGTCCAGGGTTTTTATTGCAAGTGTACGTAGTGAGGAGGATGCTGTTCATTCACTCAACAGGTATCTATGGAGCACTGAACAGAGTCTGGGCTCTTCTTACCATGGCTGAGGAGGGCCACTGGCCAGCTCTGAAGGGTTCACAGCCCACCTCCACTCTGGTCCCAGTCATCATATTGGGTCCCTCCCTCTCTCACTGCAACCATTCTGAACTTCTTGCTCTTTCTTAAAAACCTAGCTAGTCCCGGCATGATAATCCCAGCATTTAGGAGGAAAAGACAGGAATGCCTCAGTGAGTTCAAGGCCAGCCTGATCTACATAGTGAGTTCCAAGTGAGCCAGAACTAAATAGTAAAAACTTTTTTTTACCTTCCTGAAGGGCCCTTTGCATTCCTGAACCCCCAGCCTGGACTTCTTTTCCTCAACACTTCCTCTGCTCCTGCTTTCACCCCCACTCATCCTCCATATCCTTTTACCCCAAGCATATTCACCGTGTTTCTCAAGTCTTTACTTGGCTTTGATTCCATTAGATGCATGAAACAGGACTTCGGTGTGCCGTTCAGCTCTTTATTAAACCATCAACTAGTCGCCTTAGGCAGAGACGCATCCTTACAGTTTACACAAATACTCTGCCACACTGCTGGGAGGTGTATTTTAGGCTCGATTGCTATAGGGTTTCTCTTTTAACTCTAATAAAATTGTCCTTGAGCTTCCTTTCCAGTCAGTTCTTAAATTCTTTTATTAATGAGACTAAGGACCCCAAGAGAGGACCCTGTTTCCTCCAGTAACACAATCATGAGTCCATGGTGACCCAACAACAAGCAAGTATCTGTAACTCTCTCATCACATGAACAAATACTCAGACATGAACATCTGTGGACCTGGGGAGACAGCTCAGTCAGTAAGGCACTGGTCTCCATATGCACACATGCATGCATGTGGTGATATGTTCTGAATGGTATTCAGCAGACTCGACTCACCAACCTATTAACTACTACTGTGAGCAGGATCATCGCTGCTGCCCTGGAATATTGGAGACCTTTGGCCCTGACCCTCTTGAATTCTCAGCCCAGGGTGGTTCAGACACAGGTTTGTTCGGAGTGAGTGACTTCACTGAGTAATATACTGGGGGTAAGCACTTCTCTGCATGCATGTTGCACATCTGTGCAAAGAATGGAAGCACTGCGGAGATTCTGAGGAGAATAGGAGGGTTCCCAGTAAAGACAGGGACCCTATCCAGTCAGAACAAGAGCCTAACACTTCTGTCTTCTGCTCTCACTCCCAACATGGGTATACCTTGTTTTCTGAATACTTTCTCAGTAACAGGCCTCACTCCTTAGCTGGCCTTCCATGTGCCCCCCACCTGAATCACTTCACAGCCAAAGGACTTCCTCAAAGCCAGATCTGGGGAAGATGAGTAGTTTCTCAGAACTCCTAAGCAGGGCAGACACCCAAAGTCCCAGAAGCTACCTAGTTGGAAGACATTGTGTTCCAGGGATAGGTTTGAATTCAGAATTAAGACACCCATGAATGAGGGAGGGGCATTCTAGGCAAAATTATTGAAGAAATTGTCTTGGCTCTCAGGGAGCCCCATGAAGCTCACCTCTCACCTCAATCCTGATCTCCCTGACAGATCTCATGTGGCCAGCCTGCCCCTTCCTTCCTTCCTTCCTTCCTTCCTTCCTTCCTTCCTCTCTTCCTTCCTTCCTGTATGTCTGTCTTTCCTAAGGAATGAACTGAGGACTAACCAAAGTTCTTAGCCTTCACTCTGAAAGAGGTTTTCACTAAGTCATCGGGGTTGCCCTTGAACTTGGCAATACCCCTGGTCTCCACCTCTAGATTACTTGGAAGGACAGGCTTTCCCTGACAGGCCATGATAGACTCAAGTCAAGCCAATTTCTGAGGACAGGCAGCAATGGCTGTTGGCTGAGAGAAGCAAAAATCTTAGCTCAGTGGTTCGTTCTGCTGGGTGAACTAGGGGGTGAGGGGAAGTCACTGGTTGCAAGTACAGCTTAGCCCAGGACCAGAAACTCATTAAATTCCCAATTACATCGCCCACCTCACGGTGACTTCTGCTTAAACCTTGAGCAACTAAGAAGTCTCGGATGTTCTCAGGCACGATTGCTAGGCAAGCTCTCCTTGTTTATGCTAGCTCCTCCACTGGGGTCAGACATTTGCATGTTGAGGACTTTGTGGAGTGGTTGGGCTCCTGGGCTGAAAAGAACAGCTGTGTCCCATCCCCAGTTTCTCTGGGCCCACGTTCAGGATGGCCCCCTCTCATACCACCCCTGCAAGCATCTTCATTTAGGTTTGTGTTTAGGGCTGGCGTTTTGAAAGAAGAGTTAGCATAATTTTAATTTATACTATCATGGATCCAATTTGCTAGTTCAGGCAGTTAATAAGATTGGCTGCTGGAACTGCACGCTCCTGTTGCCTCCCTGTGGGTCTGGGAGGGGGTGAGCAGCAAGGTGGAGGCTACCAATGAGGATCAACAAGGCTGAGCAGAGCAACGGCTCAGCTGGGCTCTTTGGGGATGGAAGTCTGAGGGTGTTCAAGGTCTGGGGTGCAACAGACCTCATCTCAGCCCAGCAGATTTATTTGCCAACACATCAGTCTGTTCCAGTCTGTTCCCTCAGGATATGAAACTTTGAAGGCATTAAGCAAGAAATGGAATGGTGGGTAAGATGGCTTGCTCACTGGCAACATGTTTGTCTTGCAAGCATGAGGACCTGAGTTTGGATCACTGCCACCAGTCAGAGGCTGGGCGTGATGTGGGCATCTGTAACCCCAGTGCTGGGCAGGGTAGCCAGAGACAGCAGATGTCAGGGTTTGCCGGCCAGTGAATCTGAAAAAACAAACAAACAACAAAAGCAACCAAAAACAAAACAAACAAAATGGTGGACATCAATAAAGAAAAGTACCCATCACTGACCTCTTACCTCCACACGCACACACAAAGGGCTACTGTGTCCCTACGTTTACACGCATATACCACACGATTACAAGAGAAGGGAGGGGGATAAAGAAGAGGCAAACAGACCACCTATGTGCACACTGCCCATCTTCTGAGGTGATAGCCGGGTAGCCACACGTATTTTGCCACATTGTTTTCACTTGGGCAGCACGTTTCATTGTTTAACTCTGGGGTAGAAAACAATCAATAGATTGATGAAGGCCAAATGGCCTTGAGTTGATCAAAAGCCTGGTGAAACTGTCTTCATCAGAATGATAATAGCATTGTGGGCCATTGGCTCATGTGGGCCCACTCCAGAATATCTGCACTGCTTATGGTGTTTGCTATTTCCCAGCCTTGCCTCTCAGACCTGGGATCTAGGCTCAGTAGGTAAGCCTGCTCTCCAAGCAGGCACTAAACTTTACTTAAAGCTCTGTCTCTCACTAACATGGCATGCTCACACCCAGCAACCTCGGCTGATAGAGAAGACTATGCAGGAGGGTTTGTGCAAAGGAGACTCAAAAAAAGATTGTCAAGAGCCAATCTACCAGCCAGCCAGCCAGTCAGTCAGTCAGTCAGTCAGTGTATATTACCAAACATCCTAACCACATACTACTCCTTGCCAAGTTAGTTCAGCCTTGAGCCCTGTGCTTTGACGGTCTCAATTAAAGGAGATTTTCATAGTCAGAGTCTCTCCCACATCTGGAAGACTCAGTCAGATCAAATGGGGAAAGGTTTAAGGCATGGTCAAAGGCAAGGAGGAAGAGTGTTTGGTAGACAAATCAGCAGAGGCTTCTGGGAAAAGTGGATGGCGATGACAGTGAAAAGTCCATTTGAGGTGATAGTCTGGCTGTACTTCACATGAGTAGACCTCACATCTGACCTTGTCTTCTGGGGCTGTGTGGGGTTCTGGTGAACAGAAAAGAAGCTGTCAATTCTCAGGGAAACCATGAAGCAGGCAAGAGCTGAGGATATTGGTTGGGGAGATGGCTGCATAAAAGTACAAGAAGTTGCTTTTGATCCTCAGAACCCAAGTAAAAAGCTGGTCATGGTGGATAATCCCAGCACTGGGGAGACAGGAACTGGTGGATCCTTGGGGCTCCTTGGCATGTGGATTCCAAGCCAATGAGAGACCCTACCAACAATGCGGAAGGTATCTGAGGAACAACACTTAAGGTTGTAGACACAACACACATGAAGAGGAGGAGGAAGGTGAGGAGAAGGAAGAGAAGGAGGAGGAGAAGAAGAGGAGGAGCAGGAGGCTGTAACTTTTTGGGTAGAAAGATGACCAAGCATGTACAGAGCCCTGAGTTCTATCTCCCAGAAAAATTCCCCCTTAAAATAGAGTTGATGGAAGACAAGGTAATGTTTAAGTAGGAGAGGAAAGTATTCAGAAATAGAAATGTGTAGCCAAGGCCAGCCCAACCATCCCACTGAGGTGTTGGGCTGTCTTTAGAGGCTCAGGCCCCAGCTGCAGCCCTGCTGGCTTCTTAGCAATTAAACCATTCCATCAATCACTTGAGTGGCTGCCCACACCCCCTCAGCTCACAGGCAGACTCCAGGGTACCTGTCTCTCCATAAACAAAATTCCTCCACTGATAATGCAGACCCTCCTCTGCCTCTGTATATTGTTCTGACAGCAATCCCCGGGCTGAGAAATGGCACATATAACTTTCTCCTTATTAGGCAATAAAATATCCAGAAGTGCTCTTGTTCACAGAGCAATTCCATATGTGTCAACTTCAGCTTCACAATAATCTGAAATTATTCTTGCCTTCCTCTTTGCCATAAACTGCATAAAGCATGTACACTCTAAATACTGACACTAGGAATACAAAACTCACCAACAGTGGCACCTTTGCACACACACAGAGGGTGAAAGATGTTAACAGTGAATCTAGCAGAATGAGACAGATTTTTTCCCACATTTCTATGCTTATAGTCTATTTACAATCAGTAACATGCTCAAAGAGTAAGCTTACAGCTCTATAAATGCTGCTATGTGTATATCCACTTAGCCACCAAACTGACCATAGGTTGCCACTGTGTCCAACCTTACCACAATGCAAGGTGATGTTCTCACCACACAACTGAGCTAGCAGAAAGCCTTCTTCTCTCCCTGAGCTCATCACCTCCTCTCCAGCCTATCCCAGGCAATCAATATGCTGATGCCAAAGTGATAATTAATTCTGTCTGCTCTTCACCTTTCTCAAAAGATACAGCTGTGATTGCCTACATCTGGATTCTTCCCTCAGCACAATGCTTAGAGAGCCGGGAGTTTGTTGCTCTTGCTATTTTATTGTATGGCTGCCCCTCAATCTACTTACGTCCAACAGTTGTGGTCACCTGGGTTGTTCCAAGCTGGGGTTTGTATGGATGAACCTATTGCTAGGAACACTCCTCTGTGGGCCTTCATTTTCCTCCAAGTCTCTGGGGTGGAATGGCTGGACATGTTGTTAAATTAGTTGCAAAGTCCCTAAGTGTGGATGTGTTTTCTTCTCTGTGGTTTCTCATAGTTTCTACTGTCTTTGTTCTTGCCAACACTTGGGTGCAACTTTTTAATTTTTGCCACTCTTGTGGAAATGGAATGATGCCTCTTTGAGGTTCCATTAGTGGGCAGAAGTGGGTTTGTTACTATGTTGTTGGAGACTAGGGGTAAGAGCCCAGCTCCAGCCCCAACAGTCCTATTTAAAGGGACAGATCATGGTAAAAAACAGAAAGGAAATTTATTGATCTTGGCCACACTGTGAAGAGGAAATAACAAACAGGCTCATTGATGACCCACCCCTACTCCAAGTTTGTCTTCCTCTTCCTGCCACGGTGTTCAGGTTCAAATGGAGGAGTCACTGTTTGGTCCTACCTACCCTCATGGCCTCTATCTCACTATAAAGCTTTCTTACAAGTTGTCAGAACTATGTGAACTCTCTTTCTGGGATACAGGTTCCTTTTCAAGCTGGCACCAGGCTCCAGTCTTTCTCCTTTATTCTGAGGGATTTTTAATTATTTGGGGTTCACATTTGCATAACCTGAGAGCAGAAGGGACAGACTCAAGAGTCTGTTTAGGGTGTCTGCACTTTGACTGGGATGGTGCAGTTAGGTTTGGCTAAAAATTTTCCCCAAAGAACTGAGGGCCATTTGGGAAAATCTGATGGGCCACTGCGACAGAAGTGGTTTTTTTTTTTTTTTTTTTTTTTTTTTTTTTTTTTTGGAAACTCAGTAGAACTTCTAAAGTGCTGTGTAATACAGACAGGAACAACAGGACCATCTGCAACTCTGAACAGCTGGAAAGAATCCCTCTCCCTTCAGAGTCCTCCACATTGAGGGATCAAGCTGGGATATGGGAAAGGGTAGGTTTACTTTTCTATAATTTTATTTCTTTTTCATTGACTCACATGTCACAGTTACTCAGCCCATCCCTGTCCCCCATTCCAAGACCCAGAATTGGATTCCACAGCAGCCATAGCAACTTTGAGACCTGATGCCTCATCTTTTATGTTCTTACTGCTGGATGCATTTGTGGAAAGTGGGCCTCTACTGACCAATATGGCAGCCTCCTGGGAAGAAGAGCATCATAGTCATAGTACAGGAGTTTATAGTGAGGGACAAGATCAATGCAATGCTAACTCAAGACAAGCCCTATCATGACAGATACCCTTGAGATGTCAGGAGTCTGCTCCTAGCTCTAACCACACAGATGGATGTCAAGCTTTGCGTATCCCTAGGCATAGGGTAAAGATCTGGCCCTAGGTTTATTTCCAGACCACTGCAGAGGGCTGTGACTTCCTTCTGCTCTCAAATAAGGAACCCTACATTTCTTTATAACAATCATTTATAAAATGGAGATGGTAGTGGTAACATAGCTAATCTTTTCTTGGCTGCTTACTACACATTGATCTCCATCAAACAATAAATAGCCATGATGAGAGAAATGGGCATGCCAGAGATAAACTTGCCTGAGATCCCCCAGGAGGTCCAGGATTGGGGCTCTCTCTAAAATCTTGAAGGCTCCAGAAGGAAGTGTCTGCAGTGCTAGTTGTGTCAGATAAAAAGATCCATATTCCAAGGGGAATGAGGTACATGGATAGGTGTGTAGCGTGCATCAGTTTGTCTGATGGAAGTTGAAGAGCTGACAGGATTAAGTGGTGAGGGTGTGGCCTGAACAAGACACAACCACAGAAACCAGGGCCAGGTCAGACAGGAGACCGGAAGTATTACAGAGTTCAGTGTCTTCAGATAAGCAGCCATAGACAGCACTGAGCTCATCTGAGAAAGTCTGCATACAGAAGTGTGTATCCATGCAGACCATACATGAAGATTGTGTTTTGTGTATGCAGCTCCATCTAATGTACATTTTTATCAACCCTGATTTTCTCAGTTTTCTGTTAGAGAAGATGAGTTGCATTGGCTCTTGGTGGTAGCTTATGGCTTTGCATGGGAAGCCACAGTCCATGGAAATGTGCCCTGATGCTGTACCCAGTGTTTTCTGTGTCTGTGGGCAAGTGCGAATCACACTATGGGACAAATCCCTGGAAGAGGAGCCTCAAGTCCAAGGGCATTTCCACTTTGACCTCAGTAGATGCCATCACAGCTCTTAAGGGCTCTTTTCTCCTCTTCTCAGCAGAAGCAGAAGCCACTAAGTTCTCCTTGCAGAGAAGAGAAAGCCCAGTATGTGACTGACCCGATGGATGCCTTGGTTGCATTGTTAATAATTTGTATGCATTGCTCTTACTGTGAGGAAACCTGAGGAACTTTTCCTATGCTTTCACAGCCAGCTGAATTTTCTTCCCTGTGACATGGCTGTCCACATCTTTGACATTGCCCAGTCATGCTCCTTGAAGGAAGCCTTGGGAAGTGGGCTTGAAGTGGAGAGGGGTCCGTACAGGGTCTACAGGAATCTTGGCTCCTAATCCTAGCACTGCATACAACTCTTTTTCCAGCCTTTCTGAAACATTTGACCACCTTCAAGTGCACTTTTCTTCTGGAAGAGAGGTTGGGTCAGGTCATCCTAAGAATTGATGTATCTCTGGTTATCACACAGACAGTGTGGCTGGCAGTTTGCTATCTCCTGAGAAGGAAATGGACCTGTGCTTCAGAAGAAAGAATTTAATTTAGATACTGTGGACGACTTCCTGATGCCTCAGGATATTAAATCCGAGGATGAATGAGACAGTCCAAGGCAGAATGTCTTTCTAATGCAAAGACCTTTGAAAGCAAGATGACTCATTTGTTCTCCTGGGGAATGTTTGCTTCTGGTAATGAGCTGGAGTTGGAACTAGTCTGGACTTGGGGTCTTTGCAGGGCTCCTTGTGTGGTAGGGCCAGCTGTGTCCATGGCAGAGTGCTATCTCTTTCTGGGGCTCTCCCATGTTCTAATCCCAAGACTTGGCTCATTATGGATGTTCGAAGCAGAGGCACTGACTGTTGGGCTTCACTTAATGAAATAATTAGCATTATTGAAAAGATGAGACATAAGGGAATGTGCTGATTTTCATCAATAGTTCAAATGAGCACAAGAAAGATCATCAGAACTCGGCAAAGTCATCTAGAAAGTTGATGGCAAAGCTGTACACCTGGCCTTTTCAGGGCACAAAGTGTTCCCGGCATGAAGAGGCATTCATTCTGAGTCCCCACTGTGTTCATAGCGGCTCCTCTCAACAGACGTCACTGATGGCTTCTTGCCTTCATTACCAGCACACAAGTGGCATCTTTCACAGCTCTCAGGGTCCAATTAGTGACGTTCATTTCTAGTACACAGAGCTGATCTCTTGTTTTGCAGAATTCTAGAACACTAGCAATCTGAAGGAACTTGAATTATCTAATATGTTCTTTGTGATTGCGGTAGACTCTTCCTGAACCCCTCAAAGGCTAGACGACCTCCACCCTCATGTCTCCTAACCACCTCTGACCCTGAGTACTTCCTGAAATACCTACCAAGCATCATCTAGACCCCAGTCATTGTTCATCCAGTTGAGCAGTCTGTGATTGGGTGGAAGGCAGATGTGACATCTGCCCCAGAAAGCTCAAAATCCCCTATGGGGGCAATTATCAACCAGTTCCCAGCCCAGCTGACCATGCAAGCTCAGATACCAGCTCTCAACAGGCAGGCCCCAGGAGGCTGCCAGAAAACAAGCTCAGCAGCTGCCTCAAAGTTATTTCAACAACACATTTTCCTGGTAGTTGGGCTAAGTAACCATATCTTCCATAAATGACTTTAAGAATGTCCTGGATCCTTTGTGCCTGGAGAAGCAAAGTGGACCACTGGGTGAATCACTTAGAGTCCCAGGTACTTGAGTACCCTCCTGAGACTTCAAGATACATTCCCAGGACTTTTACAGCCTCCACCATTATGGAGAAAGCTCAGAATATCAGGAGCAGACAGACCCCCATGCACACATTGTCTTCAAAATGCTCTGTGGAGATTCAGAAAGACTCAAGAAACACATTTGGCCAGGACATTTTGTGTGTGTGTGTGTGGACTCTCCCACCTGTCACCTGTATACAGGCCGAAGAGAATAATCTCAGGTATTATTTCTCAGAAACCATCACCTAAAAAAAAAAAAAGATCTGACATTGGCCTAGAACTCCTCATTCAGTTAGACCGGCCATATAGTGAACCACAGATGTCTCCCTGAATCTGGCTCCTCAGCACAGGGAAGAAAACATGCCATCATGCCTAGTTTTCTTCCATGGATCCTGGCATTGCATTCATACTTGTCTCATACTTGTATACCAAAAATGCCATCAATGAAACTGTCCTCTAGCATCTAGGGCTTTTGGTTTTTGCTACAGTTACTGGTGGTAGAAGATTCATATCCTAAAAATCCAAGCTGGGGTTCAGGTCCTGAGAGCCAGAACAGGGCAAGGTCCCTCTGGTTTCTTTGTACTCTAAGGAGGGCTGACATTCAAGGGTGCTATGCTCTGAGAGCTGGTCAACTCCCAAAAGGCAGGAAAGAGACACTGCACAACTCTGTCTCTCCAGAGTGCCCAGGATCTCATTTCTACCCCTGATTCCTGGGACCCACTCTCTCCCATGAAAGGATGAGCCTGCTAATCGCCAAGTTCAACAAAAGAGCTGATGATTCTCACCCATCCTGCCTCTGTTTAGCAGGTACCTGCCCAGTCTGGTCAAGCCCATAATAGCACCATTTGGTGTGCAGCTTTTTCTCTGGTCAAGAGTTTACTTTTGTGAGAACATTGTGTACTTATATAAATCTATAAGAATGGTTACAATGAGCCATAGCAGAGAACTAGGCGGTGGGTGGTACCACACAGACACCTATGACCCCAACTTGCTTCCTCTGGTAAAGCCAACGTCATCCTGCGGCTCCTTAGGAGAGAGAAACAAATTGTTCCCGGAAGACTTCTTTGTGATTTATTGATCAGTGTTGTGGAAACCAAATTAATTGCAAAATGTTCTATTGAGTAGCTTGCCTCCAGCATTGAAAATTCTGGCACAGGGAAGCTGGGAGAATGTAACAGGGGCATCTCTCAGAAGTGGTCTCTTCCGGAAAGAAGCAAAGCCCATGCACTGGGGCCTGGCTGGTGGGTGGAAGGGTCACACACTTGTCTGCACAAACCAACTGTCTGAGTTTTCAAGGGATCAGAGCAGAAACTAAGCTGTAGTATCTGTCTATCTGCACAAGTCCTCCAGGCCTTGGTAAAGGGGGACTCAGCCATTAAGCATATGACCAGGTTGGGTATGGGGCATGACTCAACCACTGCTCCTCAGAGGTAGGATCTTCATAGGCCAGAAATATGGGGCCCTTTAGAAAAATTCTGATTCCCTATGATCAGATTTATGTTGAATGTTCCATTTGCTTCCAAGGCTTGTTGGGAGCTGCGTGAGTGCCGCGCCTTAAAGATGGCACTGGCTTCCGCCTTCCGCCACCCCGACGGTGAGCGCTCCTCCGACAAACAATTCCAAATATGGTTTGTGCGGAGCTGATTCGCTTGCTTCCGTTTGCGTGGCCCTATGGTAGAGGCCCACGTGGCAGTAGCTGAGTGGTGAACCTGGGGTTTAAAGCTGGCTGCACGGGCTGGGAGCGGCTGCTGCAACGATCTTCAATAAAGGACCTGGTCAATTGCCACGGAAGGATCCTGGTGCCGTGTCTTTTCCTGCTGGTCGGGGTTTGGCGCAGCGCAGTTGGTGGCCCGGACGGGGAGCTTCACCAAGGAGCAGCAAGGATCCAGAACTGTGGTAAGCAGGGGGACTAAGCCGGATCAGTCCCACGGGTATAGTGGGACCTGCGTAAAGCAGGAACTCCGCTTGTAGATAGAAGCGGAGGATTGGGGCGGTCACTGACGAGTGGCTCTAACCCGATCGGGAACAGATTAAACTGGGGCTGTTTGGGAGAGGATTAGAGAGGGCATTATTAAAGGGTTATAGAATATTAGTAGAGGGGCTGGAGAGGTGGCTCAGAGGTTGAGATCATTGACTGTTCTTCCAGAGGTCCTGGGTTCGATTCCCGGGACCCACATGGCAGCTAA